>JAGKTI010001307.1:0-52909 GCA_018397915.1 Birgus latro | reverse complement strand
TGCTGCACACTTCTGACAGACACATCTGCCAGCAACTGTGGGTTCTTTTCTTTTAAATCCCGTGCTGTTAGCCTTGGATCCTTGCTAACTTGCCTTGAGATCAGCTGACGGGTCCTGAAGGTTGTCTTACGAGGTCTCCCAGGCTTGGGAAGTGGAGTGGGAGGAATGGCCTCCCCACTGTCCTTGAACTGCTTCACCAGTCTCTGCACTGTCCTCAGTCTAACACCATCTGATTTGCAATAAATGGGAGTTTGTGGCCATCTTTGTATAAAGTAATCACTTCCACACGTTTGTCCTTGCTTGTGGTTACTTTAGGCATGATGAGAATGTGGTAGGTAACCAAATAACTGTTATTTGAGTCAAAACATGCCCTCATGGTGCATCACACACAGAAACAATCCTCCTCCTGTGGCTGCCCAAACATTACTGAGCCTGCTCCTGTGGTGCCAAACCTATCAAGCAGGGTTGCCAGCTCCCGTTGAAAAAGCGTCAGCTCATTTCGCATCACAGGGGAGGGTAGTATTGACCCTACTTCACTTAACGGGAAAAAGAATGACGTCGGGAAAAAAACGTCAATACTTTCCGCGCCTACTGTATATATATATAACCTACAAGGATGCATCAGCAAAAGGACATTGCAAAAAAGTACATAAAAAGAGAGGTGATAAAGACGTAAGGAAATTCAGTTTCCTAAATAAGGCAACTGATCAGTAGAATGCACTATCAAATGAAAGTGTGTGCCAAAACAATTCATAAATTTAAGGATATGTATGATAAAAATTATTTAATACACAGGACAGTATGATCTTGACTCATTCCTTTAAAGATACAATTAGGTAAGAACACACCAACATACACATGGAGGAGGGCAAAAACATTATTGCTCCTCCTTGTAAAGGTGCAGGAGTCTGAAGGTGTCATAATCATACCCTGGCAACCTACTAGTCAACAATGCTTCCAATTTCGTATCGTACACAAATCATATTATTATACATGAACATATTATACACAAACAACATACACGAATTACACGCGTATCGTATAATACAAAAAATCGGACGCATTGTCGATGGGTAGGTTGCCAGGCCATGAAAATGACACCTTCAGACTCGTGCTGCAACTATAACTATTCATGACTTAAGCATACTTTATATCCCTTACAAATACACCTTTCCCCTGCCCTACCAGCCATCGTGGTCCAGAGAACTATTGGACACACAATGCCACCATTGAGGACTGGTTTGATGAGTTTGTGGGCCAAGCTAACATCATCAACCGCTTTGGTGGTGTCCGTATGGAGGACCTCTGGGGTAAGTGGCAGATGTAAGTGTGTGTGTGTGTGTGTAGAGATTGTGATGCCCTGTTGAATATGAAGTTCCACACTAGACTACTGTAGATAAGTCCATTCTTCATGAAGTGTTTGGGTGTGGTTGGAAATGACATTACAGTACGTGTAAAGTGTGAATATTTGGATTCATACACAATTTTGAGACTAAGTAATTTGGGCACTCAGGGTGTACAATGAATGAAAATATAATACACAGCAAACCCCCAATATACGATGAACCAGTATCTGATGAATCACTTATAACAAAAAAGTTAAAACATTTTTTCAATATATGAAAGAATTTTCACTCATACGAGACTGTAATCCAGTACGATGGCTCACTGGTCGATACACAGTCTTTACTTTTGGTTACACTAGAGACCCTATAGATATAAAGAGACATGACAACTCCATTTTGGTTCTGCTAGGGGGTATGGCATCACTTCCACATATGCCAAATGTTGTTAGAATAACAAGTAACTGGACATCTTAATTCATTTTACATTTCATGGGCATGGACATGCTTTCCTAAGCCTATCGTGCTCGGTAAGTTTTAATAAGTTTCGTGTTCCATGACACATCGCCTTTCTCCCCTCCCCCCTGCGCCTGCTGCATGCTCCAAAAAAGTGTATTCCTGGCTTATTTTCACCACCGAAACATATTTACTTTGCCACAAAACCTACATATTCCTATTTATGGTTTTTTTTCTACATGATAAGCAAAAAAAAAAAAAAAAAATGCACACACTATATGTACGTTAGGGCGGTGTGAATAAACATTCGGGAACATTCATCTCACTTCCCATCATCATAGCTCGAATGTTTACAAACATTTCTTTACATATTATACATCAATTGAAAGAGAATTTTATTAGCTTTTGAATGGGATAGTTGGCATTATGATACGAGGTATGGTTTTCGAGTAAAAAGTGAAAAAGTAATACCTTTTCCGACAGAGAACATAGTTTTTATTCAGGGAGCTCTAGCGAAAAAACTTTTCTTGACAGTGTTATGTTTTTATATCATTATCTTATGCAGAATTTTATGGGCTTTCATCTGAGCCCCAAACGGTTCTCCTATGCCTAATAGTTTTTGAGAAAAATTAAAAAAAAATATGGCATACTCAAGCCATTTTGCGACTATAGGGCTATTTCCTTCCTCCATCTAACCTACTGCACTGTTTCACTATTTCCTTGCACACTAGGTATTGCAAACTATATTGACATGATTCACTAACACTCTTTTTATAGATGAATACTCACATTTAGTGAAGGGTAGAGGCAGTGCTGTTCTGGGGCCAGGGTTAGAAACAGTAGCAAAATCTTCGTTGGCTCAACGGCTGATTGCCACAAATGCTTCACAAACACCTAAATTTCCTATTGCAAACACCAAATCTAATCACAACAGAGCCCAAAAACTCTACATAAGCACTACTGGCATAGTGAAATTTGTCATGCTGCCATGATGCGGGTAATAGAGTGGATCTAAAGGGACAAGGGACCGCGCACTCCTCCCCCACTGACAGCTAGTTTGGTACAGTACTAAACAACTTACATGCACTGACGCTGGTATTGGGACCCACTGCTGCCACCTCATTACTTTTGACGAGAGCTAGGCAAGCTATGACACCTCAAAAAATGACCCATATCGACAGAAAACTTTTTTTTTGTATTTTTTTTTTTAGCTTTTATAACGCTTTAGTCATCATCATGCATTAACGAGGAAAGACCCAAATGACGCCAAAAGCATCATCGAGTATGAAGAGGTTAAATCTGTCCACACTGATTATATAGTAAAAAGTGTCTTAAAAGATTTTTTGTGACTAGGTTAAAAATTTATTTTAACTTTTTTTGGACGCTAAATAAAATTTTGACATAGTAAAATTTTTCTCTTATTTTGGCTAGTTATATGTATACATACACGCTCAAATGAACTCACACACCGACTGACACAGGGCCAAGGAAGACATGGAAAGAAAGCATACCCAGTCGAGAGGAGACCAAGTTCGCCCTTATCATTCAACATTTGCATAAGCTATAGTGTTGATATTATGATTGATTGAAGTGGAATGTGTTATTACAGTACTATTTTCATTATTTCACCATTTCATTAAGAAAAGAACAAAATTTCCATTTCTTATCTTTGATTTTTTATCATATCCGCGTGCAGGTCACTTAACACATACGTGCTGGTAAAGTGTGTGTGTAGAGGAAAATTAATAAAGAAGTCAATAACTAAGTCCTTATAGAAATCTGGTAGGCCTAAGTACATTCCACTATGGTGGGTGCTTCATGAAAGACATAAGGGAAAGTTTAGCTGAGGACCTTGACTCACTCCTGGGCCCGAAACATATAACTACTGTGAATATTATATATGTCTGGGTAAGCTTGTGAGACTGGTTAAGATCATGGACCATTCAAGCCACTAAAATATTCGTCAATAAAAAATATGCAGTGGGTGGTTGGTGGTAGTGACCATCATCCACTCACTTGATGTAGTGTCGCCTATTTCTTCAATCACTTTTCTCATTCTCTTTATGTCTTCCCTCCTCTCTTCCTATTTCTGCCATCTTTCCTATCACTTTTTATTACTCTTCTGTCCTTTTCAGGTGGCTTTACATTGAATTACAAGCCTAATGGTTTCCCGTAAGCCAAGAAACCATTTACAACGCAGGATGGTAACCATATAACCAACCCATGCGTGTTCCCTGCGTGTCAGCAAGTGGGTTGGTGGAGGGTTAGTGCCCTTCCTCGTAAAACAACCAACTCAAAGACAAATGGCAACCCCTTAAGGGATTATGGCTATAGATAAGTATTTAGAATTACAGCAGATGTAATTATACACGTACTGTATACTCCCGGGCTCCGGTTACAGCACTTACAGAGCTCTAATACATATGACAAATGCTAGAGTTGTTTGGTTAGGCTAAATTAGGTTATGTTAGTACTGCTACAATTCAGCTTAAACCACTAGAATTTAGCAGTTATGTTAGGTGATTCAGTTAGGTTTGGTTAGGTTAGGTTAGGTTATGGCTGCCGTAATCGTAGTCTCTGTGAGTGTAGGTTGTGGCTGCTGTAATCCTAACCAAACCCTAAAAAATATCACATATGAATGCATAGTTATACACTCCCTTTTATGTGCATGCGTGAGTCTCCTCACATAATGTTAAAGGCTTCTACCTATCTATAGCCGGACACCATAATCCCGTAAGGGGTGGCCATTTGAGTTAGTTGTTTTATGGGGAGGGGCACTAACCCTCTGCCAACCCACTTGTGACACGCAGGAAACACGTATGGGTTGATTACGGGGTTACCACCCAGTATTGTAAATGGTTTCCAGGCTACAGGAACCATTAGGCTTGTCACACAATGTAAAACCACCAGAAATGGAAAGAAGAGTAATTAAAAGTGACAGGAAATTAAATACCCACCCCGATGGGTGACCACAGAAGAGGTGGCGCAATATCCACCCCACAAAGGAGCCACAGAGAGGGTGATGAAACACCCACCCCAGGAGGAAAGAACAGAGAGACGTATAGGGTGTGCGCAGGCCCAGGGCTGGACAGGCCTATGTCCCCCACTACACTGCACCCCTCTTACCCTCAACCACCACCACCCAGGGAATGCAGTCCCAGCAGACTAGTCTCCAGCCGGGCCAGCACTTTATTTTTTTAATGTGTCTGACTCTGGGCGTAGGCTTTACAGCCTGCTATCAAGGCCCAGTCGTCCTCCTACATACCATACACCTCTACATGTCACCACTTCGGCGCTTAACACCCACCGTCCATATTGAATACATGCTAGGGCTGTCTCATACAGGACTGGTGTATTGGTATTAGCGGGGTCATTTTTACGACATGTCGGCGGGTCTTCTGGTAGATCAGTAAAGTCTGATTTAATGAAATTCAAATCCTTAAACTGTCCCCTGCACCAGCGAGGATTCGAACCTGGGTCCCACGGGACTGCAAGCCAACTCTCTACCGATCGAGCTACCGCCTCCACTTGCCAGGATCAGGGTGGGGCTTGTACTACTACAGCCCCAGACAGAACCGTGGTGACAGCCACCGCCCGCACCAGGAAAGAGACGGCCACTAACTGCTCTGCAGCTGCAACCTCCCCTCTGCAGGACCAGGTGACGGCCACCACCCGCATCTGGGAAGAGACAGTCACCGCCTGCTCTTCGTCTGCAGTCACCCCTGGGAGCAAGACGTCGGTGATGGCCGCCGTCCGCACCGGCAGGCAAGATATGGCCACTGTCTGCTCTTCACCTGCATTCACTCTGGGGAGCAGGACCTTGGTGACGACCACTCTGCGCCAGGGAGGGAACGGCCACCGCCCGTCTGTCATCCCCAATCCCCTGTGACACCCCCCAAGGAGGAGCCTCCACTGGGACCACGGTGATGGCCACTGCCCACACCGCCAGGAAGAAGACGGCCACCACCTGCTCTGCACCTGTTGTCCCAGGGGCTAGAGGAGCCTCGGCGACGGCCACCGCCCACGCCAGGGAGGGAACGGCTACCATCCATCCCTCGTCCCCCACCCCTGTGACTTCCCCCACAGAGGACGTCCCTTTCTTGCCTCACCCTTCCAGAGGCCAATTGGGACACCCCTCTCTCTCTCCCCACAGCAGCAGTTCCCAGGCGTTGCAGCTGGAGGAGGTCTGTCGACGCCCCGTTGTGAGTCGGGGGATTCGTGCCTTGCAGCCTGTGCCCCAATGACACCCCCTGATGTCAGACTTCCAGAGGAAGGGACGCCATAGGCAGCACCTGACGGCAACGCAGCCCGAAAGAAATCGCAGCCCTCAGACTCCCAGGGGCTTCCCCAAGACCCCGGGGCGACCCATCTCCACGAGAGGGTGCAAGCAGGCGCACCTACTTGCTCTATTCGGTCCCAGTCCCGAGGACCGAACTCCCCACTGAGGCCCCACTAGGGAAGGGCCCCTCTCCACGCTGCCCAGCAGCCCACTCCAGATGACTCGGCCCCTGGTAGTGGTCCCGTGCCTCCTAAGAGAAAGCACATCTGGCGAGATCCCTCCCACACCTGGCCGACACCTGTAAGCAGCCCAAGACTTCAGTAGCCCCAGCCAGAGTCCTCCTGTCCTGATAGTGACTGAAATCTGTATCGTGTATTGTGTGAATATTATATTCATATTGTGTTCGGTGTTGTGGGAATATAAAGTAATATACGTGTATGGTTGGTTGACCACAGTTTTTATGCCCTGTTCCTCTAGTTGTATGCACAGACCCAGTCTGGAAAAGAACCCCACACTGCATAACACTGGTGGCTAGCAGTGGTTCTTGATTCGGTCAGCAGCAACAAGGAACATAAGGGAAAGTTTAGCAAAATGGCGGCCAAACCCCACATGCAGTCACCAAAGTTCAACCTCGAACAATATGATATTAACACTTACCTATCCATGATTAAGCCACTGTTAGACATAGGATTTGAAGATGAAAGGCAGAAGATAGCAGTTACCCTGCCTCACCTGGGCAAAGCAGTGGCAAGTATTGCATCCAAGATCGTCCTGGAGCTGACATGGGTGAATTTCACCCAAATCGTGACCCAGGCAGTCACGGCGCATCCTTGGGGAAAGTCGTAGCATTATCACAGCTCGACATCCTCACTTACGACGGCAACCTGGATGACACACTCATCCAGGCCAGGCGGCTCGTCACTGCCGTGTACATGGAAACTGATGCAGCGACCCGGGAACAACGCATGTTCGACACACCGTTGAGGATCCTCCCGCGCATCATCAGAGAACACTTTACAATATATGACCCAACGGGTGACCTCGACAAAGACACCTACCTAGTCAGATGCCTCCTAGCTGCCTGCTTCACCCCACAGCTCATCAACGCAGTCAATAAATTCCCCACACAGAGGACGACGCCCTACACCCACGCAAGCCCTTCAGCAACACCATTACATCGACGTAAAACAGCTTCAACATCATTATCATTTCAATATTCATACCACACTATCTTTTCCCTTTCTGCCATTACTGTACCATTCTCTGCCTTAGTCCCCTCAAAGGTAAGTTCTGCACTGCAGCAACCTATGGAGTTGTTTTATACCCACTGGCTAAATGAACCAGATATAATTCGTTGAACTAGGCCGAAAAAAATCATAATCCATATATGTTTTTGTATTATGAGTGACGAGTGTATCTTTATTAATAACCACTGCTTAATGGAAATAAAGTATTTGAATTTGAATATGAGTACTGGTGTTCCAATATGGCGGCCAAAATCACACTCTTGCGACGGAGATAGCCACTCCATACTACACAGCTCAGTGAGCGCAACCCTGGGGGGAATTCATACGTTCATAGCAAGTTAGAATGATTTTCCCATCTCTGCTACACAGTGTCACAGTCTACACCATGTCCTTCATTACCTTAACCCTAGATTTGCTTGGCTTATCTTGTAATAATTATGATTTATGTAAGCACACACACACACACACACACATGAGCTCCATAGGCAGGGAAGATACAACTTTGGGATAGCAAACTTTACATAATTGAGAAAATTTTTTGAAAAAGCAGATTGGAGAAAATTCAGAGAAACAAGAGAGATTCAAAGGAAGTGGGATATCTTTCTAGATCTCTATAATTCAGGGGTGGAAAAATATGTTCCAAGAGTAAGTGGGAAAGAATACAGGAAAAAGGAGTGGTTTAATAGAAGGTGTATGATAGCAAAAAAAGAGAGGGACATGGCGTGGAACAAATGGAGAAAGAGAGGTAATAACAGAACAAAGGAAGAATATAAAAGAACTAGAAATGAATATACAAGAATTCGTAGAGAGGAAGAAAGGAACTTTGAAAAAGGTATAATCGACAAATGTAAGGATGAACCCAAATTGTTTTATAGATTTGTTAATGGCAAATTGAAACAAAAGGAAGGAATCATCAAACTGAAAGTAGAAGGAGATGTCTATAATGATGCGGCAATGCAAGCTGAAATAATGAACAAACGTTTCCAATCAGTTTTTACTAATGAAGGGGAGTTTGTGGAGGGGGAGGGAGTGACTAGGAATATGGTGATAAAAGATATAAAAGTGGAAGTGCAGGAAGTGTACAAATTACTGGAAAATCAAGATGTAAGGAAAGCCCCAGGACCAGATGGAATTTCAAACTGGGTACTGAAGGAATGCAGAGACCAACTGGCAGATAAGATTCACAGTTTAATTGTGTGTTCACTGGAAGAAGGGAAAGTGCCTCAGGAATGGAAGAGAGCAAATTTGGTACCAATTTACAAGGGAGAAAACAAGGAAGAACCCCTGAACTATAGACCAGTGTCCCTAACCAGCATGGTTGCAAAATTGTGTGAGAAGATTCTGAAAGATAGGTGGATAAATATCTGGAAGAGATGAATATTTTTACTGAAAGTCAATTTGGATTTAGAAGTGGAAGGTCATGTGTTTCCAACTTGTTGAGCTTTTACTCAAGAGCAATTGATGTGCTACAGGAGAGAGACGGTTGGGTGGATTGTGTATATTTAGATTTGGAGAAGGCCTTTGACAAGGTACCCCATAAGAGACTAATGTGGAAATTGGAGCATATAGGAGGACTGAAGGGTAACCTCCTGGAATGGATGAGACTTTTTGAGAGAGAGACAAATGAGGACAGTAATAAAGGACAGGATGTCTGGATGGAGAGAAGTAACAAGTGGTGTCCCACAGGGCTCGGTGTTGGCGCCAGTAATGTTCCTGATTTATGTAAATGATATGGCAGATGGAGCGAACAGTTATGCAAGTCTGTTTGCTGATGATGCAAAGATCTTGAGGAAGGTAGAGGTTGAAGCGGACTGTAAAATGCTGCAGGAGGATCTGGATAGGATACATGACTGGAGCTGGATGTGGGAAATGAAATTCAACGCAAAAAAATGTAAAATATTGGAAATGGGTAAAAGCACCAAGAGACCATCACTGAATTATATGATGGGTAATGAACCAATCACAAAAGCGAGAGAAGAGAAAGATTTAGGAGTGCTGGTCCAGGATAGTTTGTCACATGAAAAACACATCAACAAGTTAGAGAGACATATAAACTCTTGACCAACATAAGAGTGGCATTTCATTACATGAATGAAGAGATGATGAAAAAACTTATAGTGGCCATGATCTGCCCCAGGTTAGAACATGCAGCAGTAGTGTGGTCCCCACACAAAAAGAAAGATATAAACAAGATTGAGAGAATACAAAGAACAGCAACCAAGATGGTCCCCAGTCTGGCAGATCTGTCATACAGGGAGAGGCTGGAAAGGCTGGATTTGCCATCCTTAGAGGAAAGGAGAAAGAGGGGTGACAAGATTGCAGTGTTCAGGACCATGATGGGAGTAGATAAAATTGATAGAGATCTGTTTTTATGGGATAAGAGAGCAACAAGAGGACATGGTCTGAAACTGAAGAAGCCACACTGCTTGAAGGACATCAAGAAATATAGTTTTCCGTATAGAGGCATAGACCTGTGGAACAGACTGGACAAAGAGATCGTCCAGTCTAAAAACTTAAACGAGTTTAAAGCAAAATTTGACTTATTGAGAAACAGAGACGGGACCCCACGAGCGTAGCTCATTTCCTGTATATCACAATTAGGTAAATACAATTAGGTAAATACACACACACACACACACCTTATTGGGGCCAATACATACTATTCTCAATGTATATAGAGCCTATCACATGGGAGAAAAGAAATTGCTGTTTGGCAACCCTCTTCCAAACTGTCCAATTTCGAGAATTGTTGTGAGTAGCTAAATAAAATACAGTGATGTTAAAGACAGCAGTCTTAATTGAAAAACAATAGAATAAAATATATTTACCTTTTTTAAACACAAACATAAATGTAACATGTTAGCAGTCAGCTGATGAAATAAACAAAAGCTAAGCATACACACTTAAATTTCATGGGGCACCTGACAGCTGTCATGTGCATAACAAAGTGGAGCACCTCAGATAGCATTTTTTTGAGTAGCGAATCCATGGATAGCGACAGGAATTAAACTATCTCATAGCGATTAATGCTGCAAGGTTAGTGTAAACCCACTAGGCATTCAACGTAGCGAGCAGGTGGGCAGAGTTGCCAAGGTCGGACCCTGGTAACACTGATAGTGAGTGCGAGTCTATCGTCATTGAGTTCATTGACCCATGTGGAGTGAAAGTACGTATCTTAAGCTTTTCTTATAACTAATCTCCAACTATATCTCTCCTACCAAATTTTACAGTTTTAAATTTTTCCTTTACCTTTACTTTTATCACTGGGGAATGCCAGTATCTAGGCAATACTGACGGGTGGAAGGTGAAGCTCCCCGCAGTTACCCCAAGAAGAAGAAGAAGAAGATTGTTTATCCACGCACCATGCATTCATTCTTGTCACAGTCTTGCCATTGTTAGTTTTTGTGACCTTCCATTTATTGTCTGGCTACTGAGTGTTCTAATATCATGGCTTCAACTTCGGGGGCTGGCCCAAGTGGTGGTGGTGGCCCAGGGAAAAACAGGAAGTGCTGGTAATGTAAAAGTGACCGAAAAGTCCAGACAATACGTGCGTGGCAAGCCAAAGAAACAATACTGTGTGGAGGAAAAGAAAAAGATAATTTTTTGAATATGTAGTATACGTTTATCTTTTTACAGTACTGAAGAAATATGACGTGATACTGATGGGTAGTGGAGGAAATTGTATAGCTGAAGGAGTCCAGGACTGTATTAATTTTTTTAGGTAAGAAGTTTGCCCCTCGGGTAGCGATTTCATGGATAGCGGCCATTTTGGCAGACTAATAAGGTCGCTATCCAAGTGGCCCCACTGTATAGCAGTGCCGAACATCTGACTAATTAGATAGTAACATAGACGTCTCCCAGTATCAGGTTATTGCATAATACATTTAAAGAAGGTAGACATAACCTTGTACAGTATTTTTTAATAATGACTGAGAATAAAATGATGACACAGATAATAATTATGTTGGTGCTACGGAATTGCTCGGATGACTGATTGCAGCAGAAAATGCGAGTCAGCCTGACTGACTCAACGATGCTTGCACATGACCACGCCTACAGTAGGCCAATGCTCCCTACAGCCTGTAAGTAATGATGTTATATGTACACTTCACCCATGCTTACTATAAGTTTGATATTTTAGACAGTTCTTACCACCACTGTATTGTATTTAGTTGGAAGAGGGTTGCCGAACAGCAACTCCTTTTCTCCTGTGAAATAGGCTGTAGTGTACATACACATTTTAATTACCTTCATAGGTACCAGTAGCTTTAAAAATCTACATTTGTTTATTCATAGATTCAGTAAAATTATTTCTTACATTAATAAGTTTGGTGTTTGGTTTTCCTGAACATTTTCATAAGTATCATGAGACAGACATGCAGACAAACAGACAGACACCCTATCCCTGGCCACCATGCACCCTCTCCTCGACTCCTGGATCATGATGTATCTCTGTCTCCTCGAAAGAGCGGAGCCAGGAAAGTAATGGATTACATCACTGTAGAATGAACCGAATTTCTGTTAATGGTGGTACAAAGAAAAGTAAGATAAAAGCAAACTCCATGAGAAAATAATAGTTGAACTATGCTGCTACAGTAAAACCACATGCAGTGTGAACGATATAATGAAATGAATTTAAATCAGTTGCTGGCTGTTGTCCATATGCGTCCCATTGTGACTTTACCTAGTTTTGTTACGAATGTCATTCAGGTTTATCTCTAATAATTTAAAAGGCACATATTTATCATTAAAGATATTATTGCTTTAATTTGTATCTGTATAATCCGCCATCTTACAAATAAATGAGGGCATTGATTGGAATACAAAGTCAATTTGGTGCATGTTCAAACACGACAGGAATAATCCAATAACCATCCCTTGAGCATCGAGCAGTGATACCAAATCCCCCTGTCCTCAGCTGGCAAAATCAGTGCATCAGACTCCCTGAAACCGACTGTAGTGGGCCATTTAGTACCAAGACTGTAAAAGTGATGAGAGAGAGTGCAGATGAAAAGTGTGCTTTATCTTTGGTTGGAGGACCAGGCTCACAAAACTGCTGTGAATGCAAACGTCACATGGAAGAAGGCTGAGTTTCTGTACGATCATTTTAAGGTTCCACCTTGATGCTTCTGTGACAGGGGCTATAAAAGCCCACATTGCTTAGAGGCAAAGTGAGAGATCCTCTCTTTGGCTCAGTGATAACGTGTGCCCATATCAGGTGCAAGGGCCTGAGATCGAATCTCGGCTAGGACAGTGTGATTAATTTGTTAAGTTCCAGTCCGGTTATTACATTAGTGGCAGTGGTAGGATGTGAGGCAAGGTTTGAAGGGTAATGATAATGTTGGTTAGCTGACAGGGTCCTAGCCCTTACAAACCTGGGCTGAGCTGTTTGGTTAGTCCTCAGCGCCACCCAGTGGTGGCCTCTGATGCTACGCTACCATGTGTTCGAAACTGACAAAATTAATCACCAAGGGGAGAAAATAGTGAGGTAATGGAGTCTATTAGAGCCAGAACTGCTTAGAGGCAAAGTGGGGGATCCTCTGTGGTAACTTGCGTGCGTATTAAGCGCGAGGGCCAGAGATCGAATCTCGGTCAGGATAGTGTGATTAAGTTTCAGTTCAGTTATTACACTCCTAACACAGCAAAGCCCCCCCTCCCACCCATCCATGCTGCCAGCCCTGATTTCACTGCCAGTAGTATTAGTAGAGTAACCCTGGTCTGTCTGGCTGAGTAGGCTTATCAACCACAGGCAAGCAGTCACCCCTGCAGGGCCATCCTATTCAGTGAACCAATCTTCTATTGCAGTGGACAGTGCCTCATCACAGCAAGGTATGGGAAGGTTTGTTTCCGTGATGGATGCCACATTTGTGTCTCCCCACCCAGATAACAGGGACACCATGGTAGGCTGCACATCACCTCATTATTTGGTTATATAATCGGTAGAGAGGTGGTCTGCAGTCCTAACGGACCCAGGTTCAAATCCCGGCTGGGGCAGGGAACAGTTTAAGGATTTGAATTTCGTTAAATCAGGCTTTACTTATCTACCAGAAGACCCACCGACATGTAAAAATACCCCCGCTAATACCAATACACCAGTCCTGCATGAGACAGCCCTAGCATGTATTCAATATGGACAGTGGGTGTTAACACCAAAGTGGTGACATGTGGAGGTGTATGGTATGTAGGAGGACTGCTGGGCCTTGATAGCAGGGTGTGAAGCCTATGCCCAGAGTCACACACACACACACACACACACACACACACACACACACACACACAAAAGTTACTACCCAGTACAGTAAATGGTTTCCTGGATTACAGGAAACCATTAGGCTTATCACTCAGTGTGGAGTCACCTTAGGAAAAAGTATGTAGCACTACATCATGTGAGTGGATGATGGTCACCACCAACTACCTTGGTCAGTAAGGGCTGGTTTGAGAGGTTCGCGCAGTGGTTCTTCCTTGAAGAACCTAAAAATTACGAGACAGGCAGCCCCTGCAGGAGAGTTCCCAAAGGAAGTGAAAAAGTTAATATAGGAGATGAGGTATAAGACAAAGCAGGTGTGGAACTTGCATGATATAGGGCTGCTCTGGGAAAAAATACCACAGAGATCTTTCATTATGCAGGAAGAACACATGGCACCATGTTTAATGCCACAAAAGACTGCTGCATCCTGCTTTTGTGCAGAAGGGCACTCACACAAAAGCAAGAATTTTCATCCTGTATTTTGGATGAGCAATAGGAAAGCAAGGATCAACAATAACTTGTTTCTGGACCGGTATATACCACTGCTTTCTGCCTGAGGTGGAATAATACCTAAAGCAGTTGACTGAGCCTTTTAAGTCCTTGCTTATCCTAGATATCAGGCTACTCAGATTAACTGCAGGCCTTCAAAAACAACATCCTTAATACAGTCCACAAATCCACAAACCAAGGTGTGATTCAGGGGTTCAAGGCCATTATCCCAAGCTCTCCATGATTCATTTGCATGTGGCCTTGAACAGCAATTTCAGCATGGAGGTGATGTCATATTAGATGAAGTACACCTTTGTGGAGTGCCTGACTTTGGTGAAAGAAGCAGTGAAGACCATGAAACCAGAAAGGTTATATGCTTGTTGGAAGCTGCTGACCTGAATGTGTGCATAATTTTACTGGTTCCACACCAAATTATATCACTATGGATGCAGTACAGAAGGCAATGGCTCTCACACATGAAGATGGTGGCGAAGGGTTCAGGACAAGTAGGAAAGTTATGGAGCTCATCGGTGACAAGAAAACTCAGCTGACATAGGATGACTCAATGGAGACTGTTCATTTAGCAGAAGCTGAGAAAGAGGATGCCAAAGAAGATAGAGCTGAGGGTGAAGGAGAAAAGGACATGACATTGGATCACTTAGGGGTTCTTCATCATGCTCGAGACAATCAAGGAGTTGGCCAGTGACGTGGATCCTTCCATGGTTTGGGCCCTCGAGGTCATGCATGCCTTTGACAGTGCAGCTATGCAGTACTGCAAGATTATGGAGGATGCGAGGTGGAAACAGACAACATATCTTGGTGTTCTTTGGTAGCATTGAGTGACTCCCTGATTCCCCTGACCCAGCTGCTCTTTCCTTCACCCCAGCTAAGCTACAGTCCACCTCAACTCTGCCAGGCTGCTCCACCTTACGTAGAAGCCATACCTTTACTGCTCCACCCTCATTCTCCTTCAATGGCAATGTGGATGAACCCTTCCCTTTAGAAGGAGACAATGGAAATGAGCCTGAGGTACTGCAAACTCATCATCCCATGGAGTTATCTACATCTCTCATCTGTCACTGGTAACTGCATGGCTAATCATCACTAACATCTGCATCATCATCGTCATCATTATCTCTACCTATGAAGTTGGAGAAGGTTGTGTATTCACCTATGTTTGTCTGTCTGCTTATCCAAACAATATCTCCAAGAGTTCTCAATGAATTTCAATGAAATTTTGTGGAAGGTTGGGCCATGGGCCAAGAAAAATTAAATTTGGGGGCAGATCCAGACCCTATGTATCTTGCTTCCAAAAGTTCTCAATGAATTTCAATGAAATTTTGCGGAAGGGTGGGCCATGGGCCAAGAAAAATTTATTACATTTTGGGTAGATACAGATCCAGATCCTGTGTATCCTGCACAATATCTCCAAAGTTCTCAATGAATATCAATAAAATTTTGTGGAAGAGTGGGCCAAGGGCCAAAGAACAATTAATTATATTTAGGGGCAGATCCGGAGCCTATGTATTCCACAATACCTCCATGGACCCAGATCTGGATCCTTTTTAATGGCATTGGTGGAAGTATGTGCTCCCTGAGTGCTTTTTAGTTGTTACTGTTACCACAGTCATCTTACAGGTGGATCACCCTCAAGCACAACAGCTCAGGATGCATAAGTGAGTACCATCAATATCAACCTCCTCCTCATCAACACTGTTACCACAGTCATCTGCAGGGTGGATCATCCTCAAGCACAACAGCTCAGGATGTACAGTGCATGCAGTACTCTACCATTACTGTGTTGCTAAAGTATCTCAAAATACTCTTAAACAAGTAGATTCTGGCATCTGCTGGTTGTTGTGAAGCACTGCAAAAGGTTTTTATGCCATCACATAATCAAATAACAGCTCAGCAGGCCTGTAGGGGATGGAACACAAGAATTTGTGGAAATTTGCTTCTCATGGGTGTCCATACTCCCTAACCCCTCTGAGAAATGAAGGATGACTGTACTAAATTTTAAGTCTGATTTTACTTCTTCATCTGATTACCTCCCCATCCTGCCTAGTTGTCACTGACTGAACTGTACTGTATTCTTCCCTATGCTACAGGAGTGCGTGTGCCATACCTGCGTGTGGGATGGAACCGACAATTTATCATGATGCGAGAGTTTGGCTTCATATATGACTCCTCCATGGCTGCACCCTTCTCCAATCCCCCTCTGTGGCCATACACCCTAGACTACCAGATGCCCCACAAGTGTATGGGCACTGGGCAAAAGTGTCCTTCTCGTTCCTTCCCAGGCATATGGGAGATTGTCCTTAATCAGCTCCAGGCAGGGGTGAGTGCAGGGTGATGACTGAACATGGAGTGTCCCTACAATGAGTAATTCACTGTTTGATATTTCAGGTACAGACTGATAACTAACCAGTGTAACAGAGTGATGTGTTTCTTATCATTTCAAACCACCACCAGACAACTTAGGAGACAACAGTCATAGCAAAAAAATTAGAATTAGTTTCCATTATATAATTATCCTTTTCAGGATGACACCTCTTGTATTCAATTCTTTCCACCATCATACAATTTTATATAGTTTAGGAGAGACCCATGATATGAACACTTTGCCCTTATTTCTCATAATGCAACAGACATCTATCAGTTACTGACTCAGTCACACAGAGCAGCCAGTCTGCTACAGCTAACATTCAACGTAATAAGCTAACTTGGGCATAAGGGTCTTGGTAAAATTAGAAAAATAAAAAATTAGGGATTTCACTTAAACATCTTCAGTGCTGTACAGACTGGAGATCTATTACTGCATATAGCTGATTTAAATATCACATACTGTATTAAACCAGCTTCTTGCCAATATTAGTTACCCTGACTCTATGTTGGTAAACTAAGCATTTTCTTTATCACAGCCAAAACATTTAGCATAACCTAAACCAGAATTACCTAATCTTTTTCTGGATCAAACCCAATTGTTCTGCTTAATAAAGGTCAGGCAGACTAGTCAAAAGCACCTGGAAGTAATTTACAAATGTACTCCCTACTGACAATGAAGACATCATATGGTATGAAGGGGAAGCTATATGTGTGGGAAATATATTGTTGTTGTCGTCGATCAACCCCAGTCTGTCTGGCCAAGCAGACCCATCAATCACAGACAAGCAACTGCCCCTGCAGGGCCAGCTCTTGCAGTGAACTGATGTTCCTTTGCAGTTGACAGCACCTTGACGCAGCAAGACATGGAAAAAATGTGTGGAAGTTTGGTTCCTGTATGGATGCCCCATTTGCATCTCTCCACCTAGTTAACAGGGGAACCGTAGTAGGCTCCACATTACCCTTAAATTAGGTTATATGGTTACCACCCAGCACTGTAAATGGTTTCTTGGGTTACAGGAGACCATTAGGTTTGTCACCGTGTAGAGCCACTTGAAGTCGAGAGAATGGTAACAGAAAGTGACAGGAGGGGAAGAAGTAGGAAGAGAGAAGGGTAGACATAGTGAGAGAAGGAAAATGGGAAGGTAAAGTCTATTGTTTTGTGGTAGAGAAATTCTAACATTTATGAAACACACAGACTCAAGCATACTGCAATGACAAAGGTGAGTCAGCTGTGCAATGTCTCTGTGAAGAACATAACAGTGAATGAAGAATAAAGAAGACACTTGGATATTGAGTGTTTTGTGGTGTTGCAATGCATTCAGATAGGCTGAGATGGTCTGTGCATTTGGGAAGAATGTGTGAGAGAGAGTGTGATGCACTGTACAGATCTGAATGTGAAAGAGAACCCCTGCAGGCAGACCAAGGAAAAGTGGGGTTAGGGATGGGAAGTGCTTATCAGACAAACAGGCATGAAACACTGCTGTCAAAATTTGTGTATTAGTTGATTACACTGATGTCCCCTCACTCCCTTCATATCCCCTGAAAACAGGATGATGGGTTACAAGAGAAAACCAAGTTCAGCTTACAGCCCACTGGATTCACATTCACATGGGCCTGGGGCCACAAGAACCACAAGCATATACTTTTTCATAACTTTAGGCACTGCTGATATTAAGGATCTTCTAGATATCAAAATTAACATTTACTTCTGATATCAGGAATCATCTGTATATCCAAATATAACATTTATCTTACCAAATCCATCCAAACAACTGTTATAATAAAACTTTTTTATTCTCACTTAACAACCTAAACTAGCTTGGACTTTTTTATGCAGTCAGACCAAACTACTCGTAACCTAACTCTTATCCTAACCATGTCAAAATGCATCTAATTAATCCTACTGTAAGCTACCCTAACCACCAGGAATACTATTGTGCCATGATGGACCAGTGCCCACCCTCTGCTGACGAGGAGGAAGTGTACCAAATGTTGATGCACAACTTCCGCCGTCATTATAACTCCAATCGTGCACCTCTTGGCCTCTACTTCCACACCATCTGGTTTAAGGTCAAGCACAACATGAAAGGGATGAAGGTATGTGAAATGAAAGGATTGCAGAGGAACTGTTGGCATAATGGAGGGGCAGGCAGGTGAATGTGGTAGTTGGGTATATAACTGAAAATGGTAGGTAGGCAGGCAGGTAGGTGTGGGAGTTAGGTGAGGTAGTGACGGCTTTAAGCTGTGAGACTAAATAATTGCATTTTACCCCCCATTATAAGGTGCAGGAGTCCAAAATTAGGCTACCATAGTTCAGTACATTTAATGGTAGGGTTACCAGTCCAATACCCTTGGTGCTGTTATATGACTGAATAGCCTCCAGTCAACCTCTCGGGGATGAAACCCATACACATGGGAAGATGTCTAGTTTACTGAAGAGTTCAAATCACAAAACAGTTACTTAGTACCATATTGGTGTTGGTTAATACTGTCATTGTCTAATGATCTACGGCTCCATTTGGAATGAAGGTCAGGTGCTGTGCTTATTGACTCGAATCCCTACTGCCATCAGAGGCATATCTGTGTGAGATCATGTGACCATTAAAATTTTATTTTACTGTACTGCTAAATCTTCCTATTACATACTGTTAAATTATCTCATCTTCAGAAGCCAGAAATATATGCAGTACCATACTGTAATAACCCCTTTAGTCAGGTAATGTGATACCTTTCATCTTACATTTATTATATTGGCAACTGTTATATAGCAGTTACGTAGTGATGGAGATGTCTTGAAGTGAAAAGTTCAGTAACCAAAGGTACATTACTTCCTTGAACCCTCTCTATATGATTAAGTCAATTTATTTCATTCTGGTTATGATCAGGCAATGACTGTATACTATATTCAGATCAGAATATCCCCTTCAGAGTGACAGGGATGAAATCTGTATGGCAGTGAACCATTTCTAATCTTTTAATCAGCGCTTCCTGGACGAGCTATCGAAGATGCCTGATGTGTGGATCGTAAATAACCAGGAGGTCATTAAGTGGATGAGAGACCCCACCCCTTCCTCACAGATGAATGCTTTTGAGCCTTGGAAATGTGCTAAACAAGTGAGTCTATGTTTCCAGTATCATTAAATGATAGTCTTAGAATACCAGACTACGGTATAACCTCTAAGTTCTTAATAATACTGTAACATTAAAATTTTTATACCTAAACTTACGTAACAGTAAATATGGCCATAGCTGTGTGTTGCCAACACGCTATCCATAGATCAAGAAGAAGTAACTACACCACATACGTGCACCCACCACAAAATGTAGACATAATGCACCCATAGCATTCAATGGATGTGAAATGCAGCATATTCCTCAGACACATTAGTACTGTATGTGGTAAGTTGGTACCTCAGACCATAAAACAGCCTGTATTGTGGAATGAAAGAGTACTAAAACCACCATGGGTAATACTGGCATTATCTCCAAAGGCTATCCCTTTTGTCACAATGTTTCAGAAAATTGTGAAAAGGGCACAATACCTTTTTGAAGGCTGTACCATTTGCCTTTCTGCCTCAACCCAACCTAATAATAACATAAGTCAGGTATTCCTTTCACAGCTATATGGAATCAACACCCTCACCCTTTAGGAAGTAGCTGTTTGTATTCAGTTCATCTCAAGAACATACCAGTAATCTTTATATTATTTTTGCTACCATGAAAAGATTTTTATTAAACTTGGAGAAGACATCTTGTAGAGAAGAGGCTAATGAAGGTTAAATCTGACCCATCCAGTTCAAGTACTCTATCTTAAGGTAAATAAAATTGTCTGAAGATAGCAAGAAAAAAATAAAATGACTACATTGGCTTGATGATGTTTAAAGCCATTCATTCCTTCCCCAGGTACCAGCAGAGGACAGGGCGTGTCAGTTGGGTCATGCTTGCAAACTACGTAATCGGCTGCTGCGTGGCGATCGCTATCTTCATACCTGCTTTGAGTGCCCTGACATCTACCCCTGGCTCAAGAATGAGTTTGGCATCAACCTGTAGTGACATCAGCTAATGCATTTCATCATCAAAAGCTTTTGCCATTATTTATAAGGTTTAGTATAGTACTGTACTACAGATGATAGCTGAATGAACTAAAAATCAAATCACATCAACATTTTCATCACATTTTATATTTTGGTAATTTGTATGGCATATGTTACTTTATCAGAAATATACTGTACTATATAACTTATGTGTTAAGTGTACACAAACGTTTTGTTATTTGTTGACTTTATTTATATTACTTTGTTGTGCTGTAAATATTTTATGTTTCTACATTATATGGATTCTTCAAATCTGTGTTTTGCTTTTGGTAAGATGTGAACCCTGGGATATGCTGTCATGAAACTGATAGACTGCAGATCTCTGGTACTTTAAGATATTATTGCACTGATCATAATTATGCTGTTATTAGATTTCATTTGCACAATGCACAAATGCTCATTCATTTACATTTTCTTTAACCTGCATACTGTAAAGCTCAGGCTCTAGAAATATAAGAGAAACTTCATGATGCACAAATGCAACTTTTAGGTTATGGATTATTCTGGTTTGTTTTAGTTCTAGACAAAAACTTGAATACATCAAGTATATATACTGGTACAGTAATCCCTCCACTATCCGACGTAATAGAGCCAAAGACATGACCGGAAAGCGGTCTTGTCCGGATAGTGGCCCTGAAGCTCCAGCACTGGTCATTCATGACCCTAACCTAACCTAACCTAAATCAGAAAACCACCTACCTACCTCCCTACCGGATGTGCATAACACTTATTTAAGTCCCCTTTCACATAAATAATGCACACAACGCATGAATTAACTGAATTTTAACCAAAAAATGATGATTTAGAGGTGAGTAAGGCATAGGTGCTCACAACTTGCCAGCAAGTGTAAGTAAGTATCAGACATGGAAACCACTATGAAAATCATCCTTTCTCACACCATATGCATTAAATAATGGACACAATGCATGAATTCATTGAATTTTAACCTAAAAATGATGATTTTGAGGTAAGGCATAGATGTTCATGAGTTGGCAGCTTAGTGTAAATAAGTATCGGACACGGCAATCACTATGAAAATGATCATTTCTCACATCTTATGCACTAAAATATGGGATACAAAGCATCAAATAAATAAATTGTTACCAGAAAAAGAGTTAGGTATGGCAAAGGTGTTCACTGTTCACCAACAGCACCAGTCATTCTTGACCGTAACCTAACCTAACCTAAATCAGAAAACCACCTACCTACCTCCCTACTGGACATGCATAGCACTTATTTAAGACCCCATTCACATAAATAATTGGCACAAAGCATGACTTAATCGAATTTTAACCCAAAAATGATGATTATGAGGTGAGTAAGGCAGGGGTGTTCGCCAGCTGACTACATAATGAACGTAAGGAAGAGACATGATTATTACTGAGAAAATCACCTTTTCACAGCCTATGCACCCAAATATGGGACACAAAGCATGAAATAAATAAAATGTAACCAGAAAAATTATGATTTAGAGGCTTGTAGGGCAAAAATGTTCACCAGTTGACTAGATAGTGAACGTATGTAAGAGACATGGTAATCACTAGAGAAAATCACCTCTTTCACAGCCTGTGCACTCAAATATGGGACACAAAGCATGAAGTAAATAAAATGTAACCAGAGAATGAGGATTTAGAAGTGATTATGGAAAATATTTAGCAGCTGACAATGTTTACTTACATGTCCATGACTGTTGTTTACTCCTTGTTTACCCCCACCTCTAAGGTTTTTACAGTGGTCATAATTGCTCTTGAAGCATGTCCAGCAATCCAGTGTTTAACTACACTTAATCCTTAGCACTGTGACTTTTGATTATTTAAACAAGAACGAAAATACCGCAAATGATCGGACAGCCGTCCACTGTTCACGGAAGTTGAGACAGAACTAGGAGGAGGGGGATGGGGTGGGAAGGGAGTTAGTTGGCACACGCGGGAAATTCAAACTGACGCAGTCGGGAAAAATCGGATTTCCCCCCCCCCATCAGCCCACGATGTCCGAATAGTGATGTAACCAGATAGTGGTCATCCGGATAGTAGAGAGATTACTGTATTTGACTTTTGGTAAGATTCCAGTGCCAATCTTATTCTAACTTCTCCCTGACTCAGCAACGCACAGGCAGTGTTTTTGTTATTAATTAACCTTGAGTGACATGGTTGATGGTGGACATAATTTGATTCTGGTGCAGGAAGAATTCTTCACAGCAATCTCTAAAGAGGTGTTGTAGGCCAAGAAGGTGGGTGGAGGTAGTATATGAGTGTAAGAGAAAGTATGGAAGATGACAAAACTAGCAGGAGATTAATTTGGTTGCAGGTATAATATACATTCATCCCTTGGTTATCATGCATGACTAGAACCAAACATGGCACATGCTAACAGAATTGCATGATATCAAGTACTGTACACAAAACCTATTGGATTTATCCTAACTCGTAAGAAGCACCCCAAGTGCAAGCCCAAATTTATCATTTTATGACAAATCAGACCCACTAAACACACACTCTGTTGTGGTAAGTACCAGACACACACACAGGCATGGTTAGGTTAACAGAGAGTAATGAAAAGTGCACAATAAGGAAGAAACATGTTCCATAGAGAGAAGATGGGCTTGAGGTAAGGGGTTCTGAGACTAGGGGATGGAGTGTTAGTGCTCTCCACCACTTGGGATAATTCCTAAAATAAGGACTCAGCTTTGAATCCCTCAAAGCTATCAGAAACCACAGACACTGCATAATCACTGTCAGTAGAAACCAGCTCAGGTGTGCGATAATGATGTTTTTGAGCCCCCCACTCCCCCTCCCCCCCCAAAAAAAAGCACTATAATGCCAGGGTGCAGATTTTGATCTCAAAGTAAACAAACAACAAACAAAAACAAAAATAAATGAAAGAAAGGCAATCAGGAGCCAAATGCTAATTGCCCACCAGAATATGCTGCTGGCCAAATTACAAGAACCAAATGTGAAGAAAATTCACAAAACTCTACAGAATTCAGTCACCATGTTTCACAATGAGCCAATTAATATTAAAACTAGTTGACCTTTGGCAGCCATCTGGGTGACCTTGACCCTGAATGCCCATTTTCAAGTTTGTCCAAGAATTTGGCAATATCTTGACACCCTGAAGGTTTCATGTTGATAGCTCAAGCCGTTCATGAGATATAATGGTAACAGATAATCCATAATTAAAACTACTGTAGTTGACTTTTGGCAGCCATTTTGATGACCTTGACCCTGAGTGCCCATATTCGAAGCCATCCAAGATTCTGGCCATATCTTCATACCCTGAAGGTTGTATGTTGATAGCTCAAGCCATTCATGAGATATAATGGTAACAGATAACCCATGTTAAAACTAGTCGACCTTTGGCAGCCAATTGGGTGACCTTGACCTTCACCCCGAGGCCCATTTTTGAACTCGTCCAAGATTTTGGCCATATCTTGATACCCTGAAGGTTTCATGTTGATAGCTTGAGCTGTTCATAAGATATATATAATGATAACTGATAATCCATATTAAAACTAGTTGATCTTTGGCAGCCATTTTGGTGACCTTGACCTTGACCCCTAGTGCCCATTTTTGAAATCATCCAAGATTTTGGCCATATCTTGACTCCCTGAAGGTTTCATTTTGATAGCTCAAGCCATTCATGTGATATAATTGTAACTAACACACACACACACACACACACACACACACACACACACTGACAGACAGACACATAGACGTGGGCAAAAACACTGTCGCTCCACCTTGGTTAAGGCGGGTGATAAGAAACACTAAACCAAGGGATCACTGTCAACAAAGAAGCACTTGACAAATTTTTGGCAGCCATTTTTAGCTTGGCAATCAAGAGAATATCTGATGATAAAACCTATCTATCTATCTATTGCCAGATGCCTTAATCCCGTATGGGGTGGCCACAAACAAATCGCCTCCATGTCATCCTGTCCCGTCATTTCACTGCCCTGTTCCCAGCTCATACCCCCCTCTCTCATGTACCACTCCACTCCATCCCTCCATCTCATCCTATTAAAGTATTACAAAATAGGTTTCATTCTGTATTTTGGCATGATTGTTTTCTGTTAAAATTTTATAAATTGGGTTTTATCATCCAGCCAAGGATGATAATACCCAATTTATAAAATTTTAACAGAAAACAATCATGCCAAAATACAGGATGAAATCTATTTTGTAATACTGTAATAGAAAACAATAGGCAAACTTACAAAATACCTGTACATTTCAAAACTGTGGGAAGTAATTAATTATGATAACAGGAAATTCTTACAGAACTAATTTAAATTTCAAAACTATCATTCAGGGACAATCAGGAATAATTTGCAAGGATTAAATCTAGTATGGTAGCAAGCAATAATTTTTAGTAATAAGGCTGAAAAAAAAAAGCTACAATAACCAACTAAAATAAACAATTATTGTTTATTACATAATTTCTGTTGGAATACTGTTAAGAAGCTGTAAGTGCTAGATAGGAAGTACTGAAAGGTTTAAAGTACTTCTAGAATTTTTCAGTTACTGTACAAGTCAGAGTTGCCAGTTAGCCTGCTATTTGTAGGCAGAAGTATTGTGTAAAGTTAATAATATTAACAATAATAATAATAATAATGGAGGCGATTTGTTTGTGGCCACCCCGTGCGGGATTGAGGGTTCTGGCAATAGATAGATAGAATAGATATCCATCCATCATCCAATCCTATGTCGCCCCACAGAGGAGCATTGGAACCTGGGGCTAGGAATGTTGGTCCTGACATTTAAGATGAGAGTGACCAGCTTCACTCATCCCTGAGTGGCATTACATGAGCAATAAACCCTAACCACCCCTTGGATATAAACCTACACAGGCTCAATCAAACTGGAGCACCTTCATTACCCACTAAACTACCAAGTGCCATAATTTGCTTATATGGTTACCACCCAGCATATTAAATGGTTTCCTAGGATACAGGAAACCATTTGGCTTGTCACTCAGTGTAGTCACCCATAGGCAGAAGGTTGAGGAAAGAATGAAGGAAAGAAAGACAGAAAAGGAAGTGGAAAGTCACCCGTAGGCAGAAGAAAGAGGAAAGAATGAAGGAAAGAAAGACTAAAGAGGAAGGATGGAAGAGAGGAAAGGGCAGACACCCAAAGCTGCATTACATTGAGTCAAAGGATGGTAAGCACCCCCACCTACCACATAATAATAATTAAAATAGTAGTAATCCCTCCAATATCCGACGTAATAGAGCCAAAGGCATGACCGAATATTGGTTTTGTCCGGATATTGGTCCTGAAGCTCCAGCACTGGTTTTTCATGACCCTAACCTAACCTAACCTAAATCAGAAAACTACCTTCCTACCTCCCTAGTGGACATGTATAGCACTTATTTAAGTCCCTTTTCACATAAATAATGCACACATAGCATGAATTTATAGAATTTTAACCAAAAAATGATGATTTAGAGGTGAGTGAGTCATAGGTGCTCAGAACTTGCCAGCATAGTATAAGTAAGTATCTGACATGGAAATCATCTTTTCTCACATTTTATGCACTAAATTATTGGATACAAAGCATCAAATACAGTAAATAATGTAAATTGCTACCAGAAAAATGGTTAGGTTAGGTTAGGTTAGGTTATAACCGGACATGAAATTCACTGCCTTTCACCTTTTTCCTAGCTGGTGCACTTAAGAACCATGCATGAAAGAATTAAACTGAAAGCAGGAAATTATGATTAACACAATGTTAGGTTAGGTTAGGTTAGGTTAGGTTAGGTTAGGTTAGGACCGGACATGAAATTCACTGCTTCCACCTTTTTCCTAGCTGGTGCACTTAAGAACCATGTATGGAAAAATTAAATTGCAAGCAGGAAATTATGATTACCATTTAGGGTAATTTTTTAACAAATTTACAGCATGATGAAAACATGTTAGTCATGAAAATCTTTATGGTAAGCATGGGTTAGGTTAGGTTAGAACCGGACATGAAATTCACTGCCTTTCACCTTTTTCCTAGCTGGTGCACTTAAAAACCATGCATGAAAAAATTAAACTGAAAGCAGGAAATTATGATTAACATTTAGGGTAATTTTTTAACTCATTTACAGCATGCTGAAAACAGGTTAGACATGAAAATCTTTATGGTAATCATCATTCACACAAATCAATGACATTCACCTTTTTCAAAGCTGGCGCATTTAAAAACCATGCATGAAAAAATTAAATTGAAAGCAGGAAATTATGATTATTATGATTAACATTTAGGGTTATTTTTTTACACATTTACAGCATGATGAAAACAGGTTAGACATGAAGATCTTAATGGTAATCATCTTGCACACAAATCAAAAGCATTCACCTTTTTCATAGCTGGTGCACTTATAAACCATGCATGAAAAAATTAAATTGAAAGAAGGAAATTATGATTAACATTTAGCGTAATTTTTTAACCCATTTACAGCATGCTGAAAACAGGTTAGACATGACAATCTTTATGGTAATCATCTTGCACACAAATCAAAGGCATTCACCTTTTTCATAGCTGGTGCACTTAAAAACCATGCATGAAAAAATTAAATTGAAAGCAGGAAATTATGATTAACATTTAGGGTAATGTTTTAACCCATTTACAAGCATGATGAAAACAGGTTAGACATGAAAATCATTATGGAAATCATCTTTCACACAGTTTATGCATGAGATTAATGATATGGAAAGAACAAAACAAGGAATTTAGATGAAGTTAGGGTACTTACCAGAATGTTGCCGCCGTCCTGATGTATAACTCGCTCGATCATCTCAGACTCTGACAGTAAGACCTTGCACCTGACACACCCTAGCACTTCCGGTGCACTTTACACTCACCAGCACTTCTCACAAGCACTTTCCACAACGTTTTCTTTTGCATACCTTGCATCACATCACTTCACTGTGCTGTACATAACAGTAAATTCCCGTGTGGTTTAGTGACGAGTCCTGGGAGGTTGAATTCACGTAGGATCCGTGATGACAGCCACCCGGCGTCCACCTTCTCCAATACAATTCCCTCTTCTTCTCCAGAGTCAGAACCACTTTCTTCCTCTACTCAGGTGGCGGGGCCATTATCACACACATGATGAAGAAGGTGAAGAGCAGCATCAAGCCCTGCAGGCGGTAGGGTATCACCACAAAACCAATCGCTTCAGCCGCCATTTTCAGAGCGTGTTTACGAGCCAGGAGCGGAGCGTGAAATGAGACGGACAGACAGGCGCGATGCGCGAAAACACAGCCTATCGGCACGCACGGGAAATTCAAACTGACATGGTTTTAAAAAATCGGTTTTTCGGATTTTTTCGAATTTGGGGGCATTTTGGGGGTCGGACAGCCCACGATGTCCGAATAGTAATGCATCCGAATACTGGGCGTCCGAATAGTAAAGCGATTACTGTATATCTCATAAACACAACATACAGAATGTAGTGTCTGATGGAGACGTACACAGCTTCTCACTAGGAATGTCAATTCACATAATGTTTATATCTTATTGTCCCAGACCATCAAGAAACCTTAACATATGATGTATTTCAAACATCCTCATAGTCCAGACAACCAACAATTTCATGACATATTCAAACATGTGGAAGTCCATGTGAACAAGCTATCTTTCAGACACTACTACCTCACCAAACTTCCTCTTCAACCTGTATACTACTACCTCACCAAACTTCCTCTTCAACCTGTATATAATGTCAGGGAGATTCTCTTCAGATCAGAAAAGAGAGAGAGGGGCTAGTGAGAAGGCCCGACACTAGGATCGTTAGGAGGCTGGCCGTCACACTAAGTTACGCTGTAAATCACTATTCAATATAACTGTACAATAAAACTCCGTAACCCAAGAGTGCTGTAACTCACCTCATTGATACTACATCTCACAACTTTATTCTGGCTGTGCTTCATGATCCATAATCAACTTTCCTATCTCCCTACAAGTACCTACGACCACGCTATCAAGATTGGTGGCAAGCGGTAAAAACGAACCAAGTACGATAAACTATGCCTAATGAGTTTATACAACACTCATCGGCATTAGTTTATACGTTCGTCGATATATGCAGCAGACTATTCTCCTGAACTGCTACAACGGTAAACTACGATATCTATCTCACTACGTTCACTGAGAGTGGTGGTGAGCTGTAAACGAAGCTGATTAAAGCAATCAAACAAACAAACAAGACTCGCTCCTAACCATGTCAACCACAACTCCACGATTTACGAGAAACAATAGCAGCAATAAACTATGTCCATCAACAACTCTACAGGCCTACAAGTTAATCACAACGACTAAGGAAAATCAAGCACAACAAGTTAAGAAGATAAGCGAACAAAGAAGGAGAAACGAGAAACAATAACAAGGAAGAGTGAGGGAGGAGGAAGTGCGCTAGCAGTTTTAGCGCAACATGGTGAGGTATCAACGTGGTGAGATATCAACACAGCTGTGAGGTATCAACATGGTGAGATATCAACACAGCTGAATACTCCAACCTCCACCACTATCTCTCCACCTTCTCCACCACGACCCCCACCACCAATACCAGAGTAAGGCAGCTGACAACTCCAGCCTGCCATCCTGCACCTGCTTGCCTGCCTGCGTCCCAGCCTGTCTGCCTACCCCAGTGATGACACCAAGTGCTGACACGTTCATACCAGGACCCTGACCTACCTCAACCAAACCCTACTAGTGAAGTGTGTGACATCTGATCTCTACCACCAGGAAAAGCAGAGCAAGTGTCTTGACCCCAGATGTAATCAACAATCAACAAGACCTCTCTCGTCACACCATGACTGTATCTCCACTGCTGTTCTAGCAAGCTGATTTATTCTAACCAAGGATGTATTAGTTAACAATTCACCACTTACATAATTATCCATAAAATACTAACACTTAGTTAACAAACCAAGCAATTATATATATTCATCATCAGAAATGTTACAAACTACACAGTGAGAGAGAATTACACAATTTACACTGACATATGTGTTATGTAATTTTAATTTATGAGCAAACAAGAGAAAAGTAAAATATGATTTAGTGTGTAATCCCATTATGCTGAGTAGAGTTTCATTATTAGTGCCTGACGAATCAACATTAACAGTGACATATACCCTGACACAAACACCAGAAAACGATGAACAAACTATAAATTCCGAAACACCATCAAAGACAGAAGAACAAGTGGAAAACCAAACTCAGGAAACAAAACACACACTTGTTAAAGAACAGCAAACAGATGCAATATACGCTGAACTTTATAAAAATTTACCTCCAGTTTACAATAACTTAGACCACAAAGTATTATGGTCAAGAAAAACATATAAATTGCCTGTAAATGACGACTGCAAGAAAAACACCGAAAAGATGGCTAATACAGATGTAGCAAGCACTAATGCATTACTTTCTCCACAAAATTCAAGTAATAATCCATTTCCAGTGTATATTTGTCATGAAGACAGTGAACTATCAAAATTATCTGGTACAGAAAAAGACAATATCGACATAAACACACTTACTGAACAGTGTCAACAGTATTTCATTAGGAGATACATTACAGATGAGAAAGGAAAAATAGCTGTTTTTTCTGCTAGAATAAACAAAGAATGATGCCCAGCTGGCAAGTTGCTCAGGTCAGACAAGCTGTTGACAGCTTCAGCATTCGAGCAATTTAAGACAGAATTTCTCGGGAAATTCTCAGGGGGCAAGAATTTTCTTGGTGGTATAACCCCAAAATTACACAAACTTGCAGACCTCCTTAGGCAAACACACTCAGGCTCAGATCTAGGGGAAATAACACAGATATTTCCATTATTAAGGAAACCTTGTTGTCTAGCCTAGAAAACTCAGACTGGGCCACAGATGATGGTGATATGTCACCAGTGCATGTCGCTGACATCATTGGCTACATATTAGCCCTATGCCAATTTCCTGACAGGGTGTTAAAAATTGCCAAAACCATCCCTTATAATCCAGGGATGTGTTTACTTGATTTCATTTATAAGGTGGAATTAAACTGCAGGAAAGCTGGCATGACTGACACATCACAGGCCAATAGGACAGGGATCAAAGTGCCAGAAATTGTAGCAGGGATAAATAAGTTAAGTCCTGGCAAGGACCAGAGACAATCTGGTCCAGTTCAGAAACAAACACACAGTCAAGTTAGCTCAAGGACTCGTTCCCGCACACCAGGTAACAGGGCGGTACAAAAGTCTGACTGAAGTCCAAGTAGACATCGGTCGGAACAAAGACACGCAAATGGAAGATCACCTCGTAGGTTGAACTCAAGTAACACTCTCTGTTACTCATGTGCAAAAACCAGGTCACACCAAATCGGTGTGTTACATTAAAACGAAGGAGGATAGGCAAAAGGGTTTGAAACATATTGTAGACAGCATAGGTGTTCTGGTCACTGGCCCTCAGAATGTAAAACAGTAGAAAAATTGGTATCCATCTATAGGTCGGGGGAAGGTCGTACCAGCACAAAAGACGACAACACATAAAACACCCAAATAAACAAATAGCTAGTCAACATAGGAAGTCTCTTTGGAAACGAAAGCATTTTGGTCTCTGCTTTATGTGAGGAGGCAGAAATTTCATTATTTTTGGATTCAGGCTCACCAGTGAATTTAATAATGCAAGATAAATTAGAAAGAATTTTTAGAAATAGAAGAAAAGTGACATTTCTGGAAAACTTACTTAAATATATACACAATGGATGGTAAAGAAATACCAGTTATTGGTATGACTGAGTTAACATGAAATTCACAGTGACCAAATCATTCACTACCACCTTTTACGTAGAAAAAAAATTATCTATCTATCTATCTATCTATTGCCAGACGCCTCAATCCCGAACGGGGTGGCCACAAACAAATCGCCTCCATGTGACTCTGTCCCCTGCCATTTCACTACCACACTCCCAACTCACACCCCCCTACCACGCTCCCAACTCACACCCCCCTCTCTCATATACCTCTCCACTCTATCCCTCCATCTCATCCTCGGCCTCCCCCTCCCTCTCGCCCCCTCCACCTCACTCACATACACTCTCCTCGTCAATCTTTCACTCTCCATCCTCTCCACATGCCCAAACCACCTTAACGTGTTTCTCCTAACGCTTCCCATCACGTTCTCAACCACACCACAACGCTCCTTCACTTCCTCATTTGTTAGTCTGTCTCTCCATGTGACTCCACATGCTCCTCTCAAATAACTCATTTCCACTGCTCTCACTCTTGACTTCTGTCCTTCCAACAGGGTCCAAGCTTCACTTCCATATGTCAGAGTTGGTATCACAATACTGTCATGTAACAACTTTTTCACTTCCATGCTCACCTCCCTGTTTCTTATCACTGCTTTCAACGAACCAGCAACCTTCCTTCCCTGCTGTACCCTTTCGAGCACTTCACCCTCCAGACTACCATCCTTACTCATCACACTGCCCAAGTACTTGAATTCACTCACATTCTCCATTTCCTTCCCATCCAATCTCACTGTACACTCAAAAATTATCAGTTAGAGGAAATATGTTGCTTGGACTAAATACAATGAGAACAGAAAATATAATATTGATGCCACATTTCAATGGAATTCATTATGACAGCAAATTCACAGAGGAAAATTCAACTCCTGATAATACAACCAGCAATTATTGGAAAACTAGCGTCACAAGAACGATACACACAAAACTAAAATGGGTGAGTCCGACGTACAACTTCTCAAAGAAAATGGGCGCGTAGACCAGCTGTCAAGAGACCGACAACCCCTCCTCACTCACTCACCCATACTGCAACCGTGACTCGCTCACTCACCCGCAACCCAATCATGACTCGCTCACTCACCCAGCATGCATTAATTATAATATATTTTTACCACCAAAATCATTCATGCAAGTTACAATTAAGAGTAAATTGAGAAATTGTAATGTCATCGCATTAGAAGAGATGGTTAGAATAAACGGCCTTTTGATAAAGAGTGCCCTATGTTGGATAAATGACAAGGGGGAAACTATTGTCATTTTAGCTAATACCATGGATGAAGATGTGACGATTAAGAAAGGAACCTGTATTTGTAAGATAGAGATTTGCCCAGGAACTACACACGAAGTGACAGTAGCAGGAACGTCAAGCAGAGTAAACTCATCAGTCAGAGAGTGCATAAAGGAGAATCTGGTTTGCTCAGATAATTCTGATGTCAAAAATGGATTACCAGACATCCTGCAGAAACATCGACAAGCTGTTGCATTACCTGGTGAAAACTTAGGGTGTAGAAATCTAATCCAACACCATACTAACATAAAACAGGCTACACAACCAATCTTTGTGCCAGTGTACAGAGTTGCTCATTCACAACATACTGTACACTAGCAAAGCAGTACATTAAGGAAATGTTAAGTTTGGACATCATTGAACCTTCAGTATCCCCATGGAATGCACCACTAAACAAAACGGGGAAATGAGGGCAGTTGTTGTATACTGCAAACTTAATCAGGAAACCATTCCTGACCGTTTTCCCATGCCACTGTTAAGTGATATCCTGCACAACATTGGACCAGAAAATATCGTCTTTTCTACAATTGATTTATTAAGCTGCTATTACCAGATAGGATTAGATGTAGAATCCTGCAAATACACTGCTTTCTCTACAGACAATGGGCATTATCAGTACAAGAGAATGCCTCAGGGATTAAGGACAGCTCCAGACACATTCTAACGATTAATGAATAGCGTATTGGCTGGAATATCAGGTGACAGTACAGTATATTTGTCTACCTGGACATCATAACTGCAACCCACACAGTAGTTGAAAATCTACAGAAATTAGACCAGCTCCTACACAAGTTAGCCAATGCAAGTTTAAAAATTAAGCTGTCTAAATGTAAATTTTGCTTTAAGGAAATAAAATTCTGTGGTCACAGACTAGATGCAGAGGGAATTCACACTTCTGAGGACAAAATAAAAGCAGTAGAGTATTTCTCTGAACCCACAAATGTGGATGAAGCAAGACAATTTTTAGGGATCACCGGGTACAAAAGGGCGTTTATACAACAATTCTCTCACATAGTCCAACTCTTATTTCTCCTACTGAAAAAACAAGCGATATTTCAGTGGGGAGAGGAACAAAAAAAAATGCATTTAATGAATTAAAATATAAACTTACATGTGCACCTTGCTTGGCCTATCCTACCTTCACAAAACCATTCATAATTTGCACATATGCCTCCCTCAAAGGATTAGGTGCTATATTGATGCAAGAGGATAAACAAGGTAAATACCAACACACTGCTTTTGCCAGTAGACAAATAAAAGAAGCAGAGAAAAATGACCGTACAACAGACTTAGAAGCCCTAGTGGTAATATTTGCTCTAAAGAAATTTCGTGACCTCATGCATGGATATGAAATTCACCTATACATGGATCACGTGCCTCTTGTGGGCATGTTCCAAGAAAAACTCCTCTCTGGGAGGAGAGCATGATGGATATGTAAAATCCAGAATTACAATGTAAATATTCACTACATAAAAGGTAAAGTGAACGTGGCAGCAGATGCCTTATCAGGAAATCCACAAGCCAGTGTCGCTACAATAAATCCACAGGAATCATTCCCCAACAACGATGAAATGATTTCCACAAATCAAGAAATCTCACAGGCACAAAGACAGAACCCAGGATGGTCTAAAGTAATACATCATCTCGAGTCAGGCAATGATGTACTCTTCCCCAAGTTACATGTACCACTTAAACAATCCACAATGATAAACAATGCCTTATATAGGGTAAATCCAGGACAACCAGATCATAGAAAAAATATTAGGCAGTTAGTTATTCCTAGTACAATGATACTACACATTTTAAGGATAATACACCATAGTCTACAGGGCATCCTGGCAAGGACAGGACAGTCAGGCAGGCCCGGATGTCATATTATTGGCCAACGTTACGCAAAGACATATATAATCACATAGATAAATGTGAGTCACGTGCAAAACATAAAGGTTACACGTTATCACCTGCAACTATCTTACTTCTACGATGGAACACATTCTATCCATTTCTCCTTTCTCTGAAATCTCCATTCTAGGAGATTTCAATGTTCACCACCACCTTTGGCTCTCCTCTCCTTTCACTGATCCACCTGGTGAACAAGCCTACATCTTTTCTATCCTTAATGTCCTAGAGCAGCTTGTACAGCACCCTACCCGTATCCCTGACTGCCTTGGAGAGAGTTCCAACATACTTGACCTTTTCCTAACAACTAATCCTTCTGCTTACACTGTTAATCTTTTCTCTCCGTTGGGCTCCTCCCATCATAACCTTATTACCTTAACCTGTCCTATTGCTCCGGTACGGCATGTGGATCCTCCAAAGAAACGCTGCCTGTGGCACTTTGGAGCTGCAGATTGGGAGGCCCTCAGGCAGTACTTCTTTGATTTTCCTTGGAATGATTATTGCTTCCATGGCCGGGAGCCATCTGAGTGTGCCTTGTGCGTTACGGAGGTTATTCTCTCGGGCATGGAAGCATACATTCCTTTCTCATATCCTCTGACTAATGCAAGAAAGCCTTGGTTTAATCACTCTTGTTTTAATGTTGTCCGCAACAAGGAGAGCGCCTATAAGAGGTACCGGAGCCAACCCACCCCTGAATCACATCTTTTATATATTTCTGCCCGGAATCATGCTAAGTCTGTTCTTCGCTCTGCTAAAAATAATTCCATCCGTGCTAAATGTTCTCAACTCTCCAACTCGAATTCTTCTCGCTCCTTCTGGCACCTTGCCAAAAACCTTTCTAACAACTTTACCTCATCATCCTTCCCTCCTCTTTTCTACTCTGATGTGTTCTGTAGCTATTTCTTCTACTGATAAAGCAGATCTCTTTGCTCAGACTTTCTCCTCCAATTCCACCTTAGATGATTCCGGTGCTATTCCCCCATCACTTCCCCCCTCTGACTTCCTCTTGACTGACATTAAAATTTCTTCAGCTGATGTATTTTCTGCCATCACTGGCCTCAATACTAACAAGGCATATGGGCCTGATGGAGTCCCTCCTGTTGTCCTCAAAAACTGTGTTTCTGTGCTTACACCCTGCCTAGGTAACCTCTTTTGCCTTTGTCTATCAACTTGTACCTTTCCTTCTTGCTGGAAGTTTGCTCTCATTCAGCCAGTCCCAAAGAAGGGTGACCATTCCCAACCCTCTAACTGTCGTCCAATTGCTTTAACATCCTGTGTCTCAAAAGTTTTCGAGTCAATTCTTAACAGAAAAATTTTAAAGCATCTTTCCTGTCACAACCTTCTTTCTGATCGTCAGTACGGGTTCCATCAGGGACGCTCCACTGGCGATCTTCTCACCTACCTTTCAGACTCCTGGTCATCCTCCTTTCGGGACTTTGGCGAAAGCTTTGCCATCGCACTTGACATCTCAAAGGCTTTCGATCTAGTCTGGCATAAATCTTTAATTTCCAAACTGCCCTCCTACGGTTTTTATCCTATCTGTGCCGTCATCTCTAGCTTCCTTTCTGGTCGTTCTATAGCCACTGTTGTAGACGGCCATCGTTCTTCTCCTAGACCTATCAACAGTGGTGTTCCTCAGGGCTCTGTCCTATCACCAACTCTCTTCCTTTTATTCATCAATGACCTTCTAAGCTGTACATCTAACCCTATCCACTCATATGCTGATGTTTCCACCCTTCACCTTTCCATTCGGTTTCTGCAATGTCCATCTAAGCAGTTACTTCAACAAAAAAGGGATGAGGCCATGGCACACCTGTCTGACTTGGCTCAAATCTCTGATTGGGGTAAAAATAATCTTGTTATTTTTAATACATCAAAAACTCAGTTCTTACACTTATCAACCCAACAAAATCTTCCTCAGGATTACCCACTAATGTTTAATAATGTCCAGTTCTGTCCTGCATCATCCTTGAACATGCTTGGGGTTTCATTCTCTCGGGATTTGTCTTGGGAAGAACGTATTACATCTCTTGTGAAATCTGCTTCCAAGAGATTAGGTGTGCTAAGCCGGTTCCGAACTTTCTTTACCCCTGCACAGTTGTTGACCTTGTACACGGGTTTTATTTGCCCCTGTATGGAGTACAACTCTCATGTGTGGGGAGGCTCCCCCCCACATGCAGCTCTTCTTAATAGAGTGGAGTCAAAGGCTTTTCATTTCATTAACTCTCCTCCTCTTACTGATTCCCTTCAACCTTTGTCTCTTCGCCGCACTGTTGCATCTTTAGCTCTCTCCTATCACTACTTCAACGGTCACTGTTCCTCTGAACTGTCTGCTTGCATCCCTCCACCTCTACGACGGGCACGTAGTACCCGTCTAGCAACAAACTCTCATCTCTTTTCTGTCCAACTCTCTAATGCAAGAGTTAACCGTTACTCCCAGTCCTTCATTTATGCAACTTGTCAACTCTGGAACTGTCTTCCTCTGTCTGTATTTCCTACTTCCTATGATCTCCAGTCTTTCAAACACAGTGTGCCCAGGCATCTCAAAATGAACGGATCTTGAATCTGGCTCTCTTTTGTATTGATTTTGCTTTTTCTTGGAAGGAACAGTATGCAGGCCTGTGGCCTTTGGTTCCTTCTTCCTTGCATTAAAAAAAAAAGAAAAAAAATGGTCAACTCTGAAACCGTCTTCCTCTGTCTGTATTTCCTACTTCCTATGATCTCAAGTCTTTCAAACGCAGTGTGTCCAGGCATCTCAAAATGAACGGATCTTGAATTTGGCTCTCTTTTGTATTGTTTTTGCCTATTCTTGGAAGGAACAGTATCCAGGCCCATGGCCTTTGGTTCCTTCTTCCTTGCATTAAAAAAAAAAAAAAACTATAAGGTTGATTTACTTAAACTGCCCTTAACTACCAATCACAATCAATATCTTTCTGTTGCTACCGATTACTTCTCACGATATGTGATCTTGGTTCCAATTAAGGATAAAACATCAGAAACAGTCGAACGGGTATTCACTGACAGTGTGATCTGTAGGTTCACCATACCAAAGGTGCTAATAAGCAACAATGGTGGTGAATTTAACTCTGAAATTTTGCATGAACTATGTAAACAATACAATATAAAGAAGGTTCCCATGGATTGGTGGAAAGAAGAATAAAAAAATATTAGATGTACATCCTCAATGAAAATTACGCAAAATGGGATGACTGGATCCCTAGAGTTGAAGCATCACTGAATAGGAGGGTTCGCATTAAGGAGTGGTTACTAGATACCGCCAGAATTTTTAAATTCTGATTTTATTTTGTGTACAATGCATAATTCTTGCATAAGGGTGTTTTTTCACAAAAATGTACAAATTTTTCTCATCTAAGGTGTATTTGGTGCCTAATAATGAGGTTACAAAATACTTTGTGATGTTGCTCATAAATCTGTGGTGTTGGTTATATTCGTCAAAGGATCAATATTTATCGGATTTTACACATACAGTAGGCGCGGAAAGTGTTGATGCCATCTTAAAAAAAGAAAACATTCTTGTGGTTAGCAAGGAGAAACAAATAAATTAACACTCACCATTCAATTTAGTATTTACTGGCATTCCCCTTCACCTTTATTATCTTCTTAAGGCATCTGGGAAGACTGATGGCGTAGTTTTGCAGAACAGACAGACTAAAACTGCTCCATAGCTGCAGCCTCAAGTTTAGGCAAAGATGATGTGTGCATACTACGCAGCTGCCGCTTCATGTGCGCCCATAAATTCTCAGTGGGATTGATATCTGGGCTGTTTCCGGGCCAACCTCGAATAAAGGGAACCTCACAGTCTGTTAGCCACTGTTTCACTGACTTTGCAACATGTGCAGGGGCAGAATCTTGCATAAATACTCTTGCCTTGGTTTTATCAAAAGAGTCACTTAAAACATCACATAAGAGCTCCAAATAATTGTTCTGGTTCACTTTTTCATTTGCAGGTAGAATTACCAACCTACCAACACCATAATATGTAAAGCAGCCCCAAGCCATGAGTGAGGCTGGGTATTTAACAAACTTGGAAGTGTACTTAGGATCCAGGGGGTCACTGCCTGGTTTGCGGTACACTCGTGATGAAGGGGTACCAGTGACAGTAAATGTTGACTCATCACTCCAAAGCATAGTTTTCCATTGCTCCTCACTCCAGGCAGGATATTTCTTACAAAAATTTACTCTCTTTTTCTTCTGAAGTGCAGTTAGCAGTGGTTTTTTACGAGCACAAAAACTCCTGTAGCCCAGATCGTCATGCAACAGCTGCTGCACACTTCTGACAGACACATCTGCCAGCAACTGTGGGTTCTTTTCTTTTAAATCCCGTGCTGTTAGCCTTGGATTCTTGCTAACTTGCCTTGAGATCAGCTGATGGATCCTGAAGGTTGTGTTACGAGGTCTCCCAGGATTGGGAAGTGGAGTGGGAGGAATGGCCTCCCCACTGTCCTTGAACCGCTTCACCAGTCTCTGCACTGTCCTCAGTCTAACACCATCTGATTTGCAATAAATGGGAGTTTGTGGCCAGCTTTGTATAAAGTAATCACTTCCACACGTTTGTCCTTGTTTGTGGTTACTTTAGGCATGATGAGAATGTGGTAGGTAACCAAATAACTGTGTTATTTGAGTCAAAACATGCCCTCGTGGTGCATCACACACAAAGACAATCCTCTTCCTGTGGCTGCCCAAACATTACTGAGCCTGCTCCCGTGGTGCCAAACCTATTAAGCAGGGTTGCCAGCTCCCGTTGAAAAAGCGTCAGCTCATTTCGCATCACAGGGGAGGGTAGTATTGACCCTACTTCACTTAACGCGAAAAAGAATGAAGTCGGCAAAAAAAACGTCAATACTTTCCGCGCCTACTGTATGTACAGATATTTCTTTATTTATACTTTTATTCAAATACTCCCAGTGGTCACCAGCAAAGGTATTAAAAGAAAAAAATATGATTTTCATCAGACACTTCGGTTCCTACGGACAGATCACAGGTGGCAAAGGAACAAACCTGGCAAAGAATCTATGATTTTTCCTTCAACTCACCTATGCTGAAATGTTTCACTGCCTGAGAAGCAAATAATGGTTAATATATGTCTAAAGTATTATTATTATTTACAGATTATATGTGTAAAACTGCTTATATTTCACCAATACCAACCATTATAACCATTGCTAGAATCTATTATGTATAACGTAAATAACGATCAGTATGACTGAGTGGCTATATTAATACAGTATTCGTCTTTATATGAACTAACACCATTTTAAAGTCGTGGATATTGCTGTCAAGTTAAATTAACAGATTTATCTGCTGTACAAAGATGGAGAAAATGGTCTCGGCTCCAGACCTGCATGGTGTCTGGCATACGAGCGTTGTCAACAGACTTGTAAACATTCACATTCAATGTGACATACTTTATATATGCCGTGGCTGAGCAAGTCGGATTCAAGAAAGATAACAACAAGAAAGGAGGACGCAAGATATGTCAGAGGCTGGGCCAGCTTCCCATCTGCCAAGACAGAACCAGTAAGAAAAAAAGTGTGGGAAGAGAAGGTGCAGCACACAGGAGGGAAGTGGGATGGAAAGCCACTCATACCGCAGGCAGCAACTATCTGGTGAAACAACTTTTTTTTAAAATACTTTTGCTGGTGACCACTGAGAGTATTTGAATTAAAGTATAAATCAAGTAATAGTCATACATATGTGTAAAACTGATAAACCTTTAACCCTTGACATATACTGTATAAGCAACACCACAATACATTGAAACAACATCACAAAAACGTGTTTTGTGATCTCATTATTAGGCACCAAACACACCTTAAATGAATGAGAAAAATTTGTACACAATATTTTTATGAAAAAAACACCCGTATATGAGGATTATGCATTGTACACAAAATAAAATCAGAAATTAAAAATTCTGACAGTATGTAGTATCTGTACCTTGTTTTGGCCTTCTTGTGGCATCTCCTATTGTGCAATTAATAAATCAATAGGAGATACACCTCATTTCATCATTTACGGGTCAGACAATTGTCTCCCTTACGAGACAGAAGGTGAGCAAATTCCCGTATATAATTATGATGATTATCCTAAACTTCGCTTACGTTAATTTCAAGAAATACACACAAAGGTAAAGAAACAGTTAACGATGTCCAAGGAAGAAATGACAGAAACATTTAATAAAAAAGCAAATGAATCAAATATCAGCATAGGTGATATTGTCTATGGCCTCATTCACACTAGTGACAACAAACTGTCACCGAAATTTGAAGGCCCATACATGGTAATTAAGAGAAGAGCCAATGAGGTAGTGATTAAGTCACTATCGAGTGTTGAAGAAAAAGAAATACATATTGATCACTTAAAAAAAGGTCTCAAGAAATTTAGCTTGCAACTATAAAGCACCGACACGACTGAAAACCCTACTACACACTGTGAAAATAAGCCTGAAGCAAATAACTATCTATCTATCTATTGCCTGACGCCATAATCCCGTAAGGGGTGGCCATTTGACTCTGAGTTATTTGTTTTACGGGGAGGGGCACTAACCCTCCACCAACCCACTTGTTGATAAGTAGGGAGCACGTATGGTTTGGCTATATGGTTACCACCCAGCGTTGTAAATGGATTCTTGGCTTACAGGAAACCAGTTGGCTTGTCACTCAATGTAAAGCCACCTGTAAAGGAAAGAAAAGCAATAAGAAGTGACAGGAAAGATGGGAGAAACAGGAAGAGAGGAGGGCAGGCACAGAAAAATAATAACAAAGGGTAAGGAAGAAGTAGAGAGCACTACATCAAGTGAGTGGATGATGGTCGCCACCACCTACCACTAAGCAAATAACACATATTGGAATAAATTGCAGTTGCATACCAAACAGACAAACATAGGTGCAACCAATATAGCTCTCACCATAACAAGGCATTTACATGACCTAGGAATCAATTTAGAGTCCTTTTATAGGTAATAATATTAAACAGGTCAAGACATCTGTATTTTTCATCATGACTATCACCACCCTTAGCACAACTTGCTAACAACAGTGGATTAGATATCTAATACAGTCGTTCGGTAGCTGGGTAAGGATGAGGCGAATAATTTCAAGGATCATGTTCCTGTTGATATCAAGAGGATCACCTCGCTTGCATCCTCAACATGTAGTCCGACAAGGATACCTGATGGCCCCAACAGCCTCAACGGTAATAGTACAGGACATAATATGTACCAAAATTAGTCTGGACATACTGCAACACATACCAATAATGTTACAGAAAATATCAGGACCACTTAGAACTCTGGAAGCAGTATTAACACACCCTTCTTCACATGATCACCCCACACAGGAAGTAGCCGAATTAATTAAATTAACTGACTGGAAGCTAGAGCAGGCTAAGCATGTGATGATGATCATGATCCAGAACATCCCATCAGCTGGGAGTAACACATTTAGGGCAGGAAACGACATCGCAAATACACTTAACAGATGCGGCTTGTTCGACCTAGATGGAGCAATTTAGGCAACATTTTTGGACTAGCAACAGAAAATTATTTAGAGGAAATAACAAATTTAACAAAATAGCACAAATTCTCTCATACCAACATAAGTTGGCTGATACTCAGAACACCTAAATGCTGATGACTGTAAAGAACCTAAGGAAGGCAGAAGCATCAACTCTAAGAATTGTAGAGAAAGTAAATGCACTATAGCGGTACAAACTTAAACTGGCGGGTTGGGTGGGGCAGGAACCTGTGTACAGCGTTGCTAAGTTTCCCAAACCCGAGATGTGAAATGGCTGCTATATATGTAAAAGGCAACGCAAATAAGGTAAACACATATGAATACAATTTTAAAGTATGTATTATAATATATGAAAGAACAGAAAACTTATTATGCATAAAATATTTATATGGCAATACAGAATGTGGCATAAATATTTTACAGTGTTGCTAAAAAAATGTAGTCACTTTTATTGGCTTTTACCGTAGTTCTGGGGTGGGTAATAATGTCACAATTATGCTTGTAAGATAATGTTTTTTTTTTTTTTTTTTGTGTCCGACTCTGGGCATAGGCTGTACAGCCTGCTATCAAGGCCCAGCCGTCCTCCTACATACCATACACCTCTACATGTCACCACTTCGGCGCTTAACACCCACCGTCCATATTGAATACATGCTAGGGCTGTCTCATACAGGACTGGTGTATTGGTATTAGCGGGGTTATTTTTACATGTCGGCGGGTCTTCTGGTGGATCAGTAAAGCCTGATTTAATGAAATTCAAATGTGCAGGAATATAAGTCAAAATATGCCAATTTCTTAGTAAAAAAAAAAAAATACATTAAACTCTCATGACCAGCAACACACACAGACCCAGCAGGGAGAGCTTCCTCGTGTCGCTTTCCTCTTAAAAAAAAAAAAAAATGCCTAGGTGGTGTGGAAATAAAGTCAAATTTACAATATGTACAATATAATGTAAAAGAAAGTAACCAAAATGTATCCTAAAATACCACAAATGAAAGAAAGAGAGAGCAGGCAGGCCACGAGCCTGGGGGATGTGCGTCTCCGGAGAGAGAGAGAGACAGAGAGAGAGAGAGAGACCAGGAGCAGTGTTGAGTGAATTGTCAGGCTGAGGGAGAGATGTGCGTCTCTGGAGAGAGAGAGAGAGAGAGAGAGAGAGAGAGAGCAGTGTTGAGTGAATTGTCAGGCTGAGGGAGAGATGGAGGGATGAAGGGAAGGAGGGAGGGAGAGAATGACTGAATGAAAGAAAACAATCATGGCGCCGCAACAGCGAGGCCATCTGGTGCCATATAAGAAACAGTAATATTCTTTTTTAATTTAATCAGATTTGATAAAAACAAAAGAAAGAAATGAAAGCAAACGTTTATAAGTCACTCATAAAAGAAACAAAATTCCCCAGGGAGACGCACATCCCACAGGAGAGAAAGACAGAGAGTAAGGAAAACATGGCAACGCTGTACACAGGTACTGCCCCACCCAACGTTTCGTTTCGTTTTTGAAGGCTCCAACATGCTTGCATGCATCGGCCTTGGTCACCTAATGGCGGCTCTCCACTCTGCTCGATCCCTGGCAGCCTCCATGTTCAGTCCCTTAACCCTTAAGTCACACTTTATGACCACGTCCCATGTCTTTCTCGGTCTACCCCTCCCCCAATATTAACACCTCTCACCCTCTGTACCCAATTATCATCCCCCATCGTCTCCACATGTCCAAACCACCTCAGCCTACATCTCCTCATCACAACACCAATACACTCCAGTCCCATCCTACCTCTCAACTCTTCCATCGTAAACCCAGCCCCCCCAGGCCTTGCACGCAGGGACGCACTGCACATCCACCTAATCATTGTCATTTCTGTACGTTTAAACCTGCGAATATCCTCTTCCTTTACTGCCCAGGTCTCACTACCAAACAGCAACACACTCCTAACACATGCTGCATACAAAGACCCCTTAGCATGTAAGGAGAGTCCTCTCAATGTCAGGGGAGGCAACAGCTCCCTGAACTTCTTCCAACCACTTCTCACCCTAGCAACCAAGCTAACTCCAGCCCCACCTCCGGACATAACATGTCTCCCAAATAACGAAACTCCTCCACACACTCAAGAGACTCACCTGCAAGTTCAACCCTCTCACGCCTAACAATCTCCACCTGCTCTCCCCGACACGCCGCACACATGAAATCAGCATCATCTCGCAGTCTACCTCTAATACCACTACATCTCTTGTGCACCCACTTATCACAAACAATACACAAGATGGAATTACTTCCCACACCCTTGAGGCAAACTGCACATGGCCACTCTCCCTCTCCTCTGACTGTACCGCCACCAACCCTAGATATCATCACTTTTGTTTTATCTGCATTTACCCTTAAGCCCTTGTACCCCATACCATCTCTCCACTTCTCAAATCTTTCCTCCGCCTCCTTTTCATTCTCCGCAATCAACATCAAATCATCAGCATACAACATCTCCCATGGGAGTCCATCTCTGAAGTCACGTGAGAGGGCTTCAAGCACCATGATAAACAACAAGGGACTCAAAACTGACCCCTGATGCACACCAACATTCACGGAAAACTCATCACTCAAAGCTCCATTCACTCTTACCTGGGTGCGAGCACCCATGTACATGGCCATAACCACCCTAACCAGCCATTCTTCCAACCCTAGCTTTCTCATTGCCCACTTCACCACCTCTCTAGGGACTCTGTCAAAGGCCTTTTCCAAATCAACAAAAACAAAATACAATTCCCTTTTCTTTCCAATATATTTTTCCTGAAGCTGTCGAACAATGAATGTGGCATCAGTGGTCCCCCTGCCTGGCATAAACCCAAACTGCATCTCATCGATATTCACTTTTTCTCTAATCATACCTTCTAGAACTCTCTCCATTACTTTCATTATCTGATCTAAGAGCTTTATACCTCTGTAATTTCCCCTTTCCAGGGCATCACCCTTTCCTTTGTACACATTTACAATTACACTCCTCAGCCAATCATCTGGGACAACACACTCATATATAATCCTATTTATCAGGTCAGCGACTAACCTCACCCCAGTATCTCCTGAGGCCTTCAACATTTCGGCAGTCAACCCAGACACACCTGCCGCCTTCCCCACCCGCATCCTGCCTATTGCCTGACTCACAGTAGCAGCATCAATCAAAGGCCAAGGGCCAAACACTGGATCAGCGGGCTCCAAACCTTCTGTATCCCAATCAAACTCCTCATTCAACAATCGGCTATAATGCTCTCTCCATGCATCTTTAATATCCTCACTGTTCACCACTACCCTTCCATCATCATTCTTCACACACTGCTCACCTACAATGTCCCGATTATCCCTCTTCACCTGATTTGCCCTCCCTAAAAATCATATTTTTCCTTTCTCCATGATTTAGATTATCAAGTAATAGTCTCTGTGACTCAGACTTCGCCCTGTATACCTCTCTTCTAGCCCTGCACTTGGAAGCCAAGTACTCCTCCCTGTTACCACCATTCTTCCATTCCCGGAAAAGCCTTCTTTTCTCCTTAACTGCAGCTTCTACACCCTCATCCCACCACCAAACTACTTTATGTCTTGGTGGGCCTCTTGTCCAACCACATATTGCATCGGTAACTCTCAAGAGGTTGTTCTTAAGGGCTCTATACTGTTCATTAACGCCTCTATCTACGGCTTCCTGTTCAGCCACCACTCTCCTCATCTCACTATAAAAGGCATCCCTTACTGATTGGTTTCCCAGCTTCCATATTTTCCTCCTAGGTACATATGTCCTCCTTCTCATCACTCGTTCCTTAAGCACCATGTCACAAATCAACAGTTTGTGCTGCTGCACACACACTCCTCGCTTCCTATAACTTTAACGTCCCTCACTAATCTCCTATCAACCCTCCTGACCAGAAAATAATCTAACTGACTACTACTTCCCCCGGACTCGTACGTGATCAACCGGCTGATTCTTTTCCTAAAATGTGTGTTGCACACAATCATGTCCATAGCCTCCCCAACTCGAGTATTCTTTCCCCTTCCGCATTCCTCACACCATACGCACATCCTCCATGGACTCCTTCATAACCTTGAGCTGCTTCACCCACATGACCATTTAAATCCCCTCCCAGAACCACTACCTCATCATCACCCATACCACTCACTACACGTATTAAATCATCCCAAAATCTATCCTTCTCTACGTCATCCAATCCTACCTGTGGAGCATATGCCGATATAACTGAAACCAATTTCTGCCCACCAGTTTAATTTTGTACCACTATAGAAGATAACAATACACTTTTCCAACACTTCTCTGTGATCATGAAACATATTGACTCAATAAGTCAGACAATACTAGAGTTCAGTATCAGTCTTTCATGAAAGGAATTGCTAATGCTGATTATGGAATGATCACCATTAATTAACTACCTATTCACAACCTCCAGCAAATAATTGGTCAAGGCATACATAAGCATGGTCTGAAACCTTTGTATGAGAAAAGAAATCTGATGTTATATTATCCACATTTGGAAGCAACACTCACAACAACATCAATAGTGTTACATCTCACATCCCCCTAGCCCCATCACAACATGGTTTTAGGCCACTGCACTCCACAAACACTCTTCTTACAAACCTCACACAGAGAGTTTTTGATGGCATGAATTCAGCTAGGCCACCACACAGAACACTCCTTGTCACACTAGACATTAGTAAAGCTTTTGATTCCATCCCCCGCCACAACCTCACATACAAAATATTCAACACAAACATGCACAATAACACAAAAAGATGGCTAGCAAACTACTTAGCAGGGAGATATGCACGTGTAACTTTTGCTGGTCAGTCCTCGAACATCAGAAACTTCACAAATGGTGTCCCCCAAGGATCTGTCTTGTCTCCTACACTCTTCAACCTATACATGCATGACATACCCACACCCCACACACAACAAATACACATAGCTTACTATGCAGATGACATAACACTTACATGCAACAGCCACACAAATCCTCCAACCTTACCTCATCACACTACATAAATGGTTCACCACAAACAGACTCAAAATAGCCCCAGCTAAATATACAGTGACCCTTCTCACAAACTGGACAGCAGAACAGAGTCACACTCCACACCTCACCATAGACAACACTCCCCTACCACACACACACACACACACACACAAAATCCTAGGTGTAACATACATCAGTGTCATTTAAACAACACATCACAAACATCAAAAATAAATTAACACCTAGACTCAATGCCTTGAAGCCACTTGCACATACAACATTTGGACACAACAAAGAAACCACCACCACAGTATACAAACAATATATACATTCAGTGATGAATTATGTAAGCCTTGCTTGGGCTCCTAACCTCACTAAAACACACTACAACACTCTTCAGACCATACAAAACAAGGCCTTAAAAATAATCACAGGCTGCACAGCTACTACACCTACAGACCACATACACCAAGAAACCAAAGTCCTCAAAGTCAAGGATCATCTAGACATGAGAGGCACCCAAATTCTCGCTGCAGCCTCCACAAACCAACAACATCCACTACACTACATAGCAGCACATCCACACACACCAAGGAACATCAAAACAACACCCAGCACATGATATCATACACAAATACTATCATCTCTTCCCCCATGCCCACCTCAGACCAGCTTCCAGAAGCATATTCATACTCAAATCACTCGCCGTTCCATTCAGTCACTCAAAGACAACACACAGCTGCATGCACGGCCTCCTGATATCCATCCTTCTGAACGCTATCTCCCCCGTGAGGACAGGGTCGACCTGGGCAGGCTGAGATGTGGGCATCATCCAGCCCTCTTGAGTTATCAGAAGAGGCTGGATGACTCTGTCGCTGATGCCTGTCCAGGATGTAACACAGCACCCCATACTATTAAGCACATCATGGAAGACTGCACTGCACACAATCACCTACGCCAACAACACAACATACACTCCTTGAGAGCTCTGTGGGAAAGCCCGGTCTCTGCCATGGCCTTCCTTTGGGACTCGGGGCTGTTTGGCCAGACTGCCTAGGGAACAACTATTACTACTACTACAACATCAATCGTAGTTCACGTACCATTTGTAACAGATGATTTTTTCACAGTCTATCAAATATACCCTTTTCCTTATCAACATCAAAACAGAAGTCATCGTGGTCTCCAAGAAACAGGACGCTGCAGCTTTCACTAGTGAAACAGCAATTGAACACAAATGTCGCACATCATTACATGCGCTTCATCTCTGTCCTTCGTACATCTTCACGCTTCAGCCAGCTGAGACAGTCCCTTGTGAAATGGCTATCATAAAAGATCATGACATCCCTCATCACAGCAACTTCACATTTGCTCCAGATAAACTCATTCATCATAAATGCACTGGGCATTCACTGTTCTTCTACTTCACTCAAAATACATCAGTTTTTGTGACTTGCCCAGACACACCTCCAGCCCACACATCAGCATCTGGTTTATACATATCACCAGATTACTGTGCAGTCTTGACACCTACATTATCCACCTTGACCACTAAAAACCATTATGCCATTCTCAGACACAAACACAAGTACTTCCAGCCATTACCTAGGATGAACTTAAATATAAGTGTACACATTAAGTTGACTTCATCCAGATATGAAACCATGCAACTAATAAATCAGACAATACAACCATGGGAAGAATACAGTAGGATTATGTTCAATCCATATTATGTATACAGCCCAGCTCCACTTATCTTTGTAATTTTCTCCATCATATTTGCTGTATTACTGTACTTTGGGGGAGTGGACTTTCTGACCACCACTTGGTGGCAGTCAGAATCAAAGTCCAAACAAAATGGAGGAAGAGAACAAGGGAAGGACAGGAGGAAGTAGTTCTTACAAGGAGGGTAGAAAAGTTACATGAGGAAGGAATATAGGCAGAATATAAAAGGGAAGTGGAGGAGCGATTGGATAAATATAGACTGGAGCAGATGAGGGATGTGGAAGGTGTGTGTAAGATATTCACAAAAGAAATCTGTACAGCATGTGAGGTGGTGTGTGAGGTGAAGAGAAGACGAAAGGGGGTGCAGGGAACAGCATGGTGGAATTAAGAGGTAAGAGAGGCTGTTGCACAAAAGAAGAAAGCATATACAGTAAAACCTCGATATAACAGACTTCAGTAGACCGGAATTCGCTTTTATCGGACTCGAGAAGCTACCGGACTAAACTCCTATATATCGGAAAAAGTCCAATAAAGCCATAAAGCAGTCCGGACTGCCTGACCACTTCAGCTATGTTCAACACAATAAGACAAGTAAAAGACATGTTTTTCAGTGCACAGTACAGTATTATTATACCATTTGATTAATGTAGTGAAGGTATAACACAGTACAATACTGCAATGGTGGTGAAAACCACTGATGCAATCCGGACTAATGAATGATATGTCGGAAAAAGTCCGGATTAGCAGGGGTAAGTCCAGATGTCGCTTTTATCGGAATTTCGCATTTTTTGGACTGGCTTGGGCCCCAATTAGTCCGTTATAGTGAGGTCTTACTGTAATGAGTGGACGAGGAACAAAGGGATTGAAGAAGTTGAGACACGGAAGAGAGAGTTACAAGCACAGAGGTGGAGAGAGATGAAATGATTGGTAAGAGAGAGTAAGAAGAGAGTGGATGAGGAATTTGGAAGGAATTTGAGTGTAAAGTGGAGGGAATGTAAGAATATGTTCTGGAAAGAGGTAAAGAGAGTTAGACAGGGTGCTAAAGAAGTTAGCTGGGGTATGAAAGACAAAAATGGTAGGTTACTAGAGGAGAAGGGAAAAAAAGTGAACAGATGGAGAGAACACTTTAATGAATTGTTGAACATAGAGAATGAAAATAATGCAAGTATAAGTGGCTGGGAGAAGGAAGGTTGTGGGAAAAAAGGAAGAAATCACTGGGATGGAAGTGGTGGAAGCTATGAAAAAAGTTAAAATGGGGAAACCCCCAGGAATTGATGGAATGTGTGGTGAAATGCTGAAGCAGGGGGGTAAAGCTAGTAACAGAATGGATGTGGAAGGTGTGCAGATTGGCCTGGGAAGAAGATAGAGTCCCGGAGGACTGGAAGTCAGGTATAATTATTCCTCTGTACAAAGGAAAAGGGGAAAAAAAGTGTTTGGTAATCATAGGGGCATTTGCCTTCTTAGTATAATAGGAAAAGTATATGGTAGGATACTTACTAACAGAGTTAGAGAATGAACAGAGGAATTAGTGGGAGAAGAACAGGGAGGTTTTAGGAAGGGAAGAGGTTGTGTAGACCAGATATTCAATCTTAGATCTTTAGTGGAAAAGTTTCTAGAAAAGGGAAAGAAGTTGTATGCAGCCTTCATGGATTTGGAGAAAGCATATGACAGGGTGGATAGACAAGGATTGTGGAAAGTATTAAGAATATATGGAGTGGATGGGAAGTTGTTGAAGGCAGTGAAGAGTATGTATGAGGGTGCTAAGGCTGCAGTGCGTGTGGATGGTGAACTGAGTGAATTTTTCCATTTGAAGGTTGGATTGAAACAAGGATGTGTCATGTCCCCATGGTTGTTCAAACTGTAGCTATATGGATGGGGTTTTAAAAGAGATACAAGGTCGGGCAGTGGATGTTGGAGCAGCCCTAGTGAGAGGGCAGTGTTTGGAAACTCCCTTTACTGTTGTTTGCAGATGATACTGTGTTGTTGAGAGAAGACGAAGGGGAGCTGCAAGGATGGTAGATGGGTTCAGGAGAGTGTGTATGAAACAGAATCTAAAGGTGAATGTAGGGAGGAGTAAAGTGATGGTCTTTGAGAGAAATGAAGTCAGTGAATGTACAGTGAGACTGGATGGGGAGGATATGGAGAATGTGAGTGCATTTAAGTACTTGGGCAGTGTGATGAGTAAGGATGGAAGTTTGGAGGGTGAAGTTGAAAGGGTGCAGCAGGGAAGAAATGTTGCTGGTTCCTTGAAAGCAGTGATAAGAAACAGGGTAGTGAGCATGGAAGTGAAAAAGCTGCTATATGACAGTACTGTGATACCAACTCTAACACATGGAAGTGAAGCTTGGACCCTGTTGGAGGGACAGAAGTCAAGAGTGAGAGCAGTGGAAACGTGTTATTTGAGAGGAGCATGTGGAGTCACATGGAGAGACAGACTGACAAATGAGGAAGGAGCATTGTGGTGTGGATGTGGATGACAGGAAGCGTTAGGAGAAACACAATAAGGTAGTCTGGGCATGTGCATAGAACAGAAAGTGAGAGAGTGACAAGGAGAGTGTATGTGAGGTGGAGGGGGGGAGGGGGAGGCCGAGGATGAGATGGAGGGATGGAGTGGAGAGGTATATAAGAGAGGGGGGATGTAAGCTGGAAGCAGGGCAGTGAAATGGCGAGGGACAGAGCGACACGGAGGCAATTTGTTTGTGGCCACCCCATACGGGATTAAGGCGTCTGGCAATAGACAGATGGACAGATAGACTTTTGGCCATGCACAGAATGCAAGCAAGGATTGCTAACCTGGAATCAGTGTTTAAGAACTGTTCTGTACAAGTGAGATAAACTGAGTATTGTAAATATTGTATATATATGTTTTTTATAAAATAACAAAATATGGGTTACACATAATATAGGCTTACTTTAATTATACTATTATATGTGGTTTTGGACAAATGTGGAAGCCTGCTTGGAAAAGTTTAAAAGGAATGAGAGAGTGTTTCTGATTGGAGATATGAATGGAAAAGTAGGGAATGAGAAGGTGGATGGAGTGGTTGGTGAGTGGGGTGTGCCTGCAGAGATGGATGAGAATGGCAGTGCTTTAGTGGACATTTGTGCTGGGAGGGGGTTCGTGGTAGTTAATACCCTCTTCAGGCACAAAATGATCCATAGGTATACATGGCGAGTGGTGAGAAGAGAGGACGGGGGAATGAATGAACGGAAGGCAATGATTGACTATGTGTGTGTGGATGAAAGGATGAGAAGATGTATAATGGATGCAAGAGTATATAGAGGTTGGGGGAGTGGACTTTCTGACCACCACTTGGTGGTGGCCAGAATCAGAATCCAAACAAGATGGAGGAAGAGAAGAAGGGAAAGACAGGAGGAAGTATNGGGAATGAGAAGGTGGATGGAGTGGTTGGTGAGTGGGGTGTGCCTGCAGAGATGGATGAGAATGGCAGTGCTTTAGTGGACATTTGTGCTGGGAGGGGGTTCGTGGTAGTTAATACCCTCTTCAGGCACAAAATGATCCGTAGGTATACATGGCGAGTGGTGAGAAGAGAGGACCGGGGAATGAATGAACGGAAGGCAATGATTGACTATGTGTGTGTGGATGAAAGGATGAGAAGATGTATAATGGATGCAAGAGTATATAGAGGTTGGGGGAGTGGACTTTCTGACCACCACTTGGTGGTGGCCAGAATCAGAGTCCAAACAAGATGGAGGAAGAGAAGAAGGGAAAGACAGGAGGAAGTATGTGTTACAAGGAGGGTAGAAAAGTTACAAGAGGATGGAATAAAGGCTGAATATAGAAGGGAAGTGGAGGAGCGATTGGGTAAATATAGATTGGAGCAGATGGGGGACGTGGAGGGTGTGTGCAAGGTATTCACAGAAGAAATCTGTGCAGCATGTGAGGTGGTGTGTGGGGTGAAGAGAAGACGAAAGGGGGTTCAGGGAACAGCATGGTGGACTGAAGAGGTGAGAGAGGCTGTGGCACAAAAGAAGAAAGCATATAATGAGTGGATGAGGAACAGGGGCGACGAAGAAGCTGAGAGACGGACGAGAGAGTTATATGTAGTGAGGAGGAGAGAGGTGAAAAGATTAGTAAGAGAGAGTAAGAAGAGAGTGGATGAGGAATTTGGAAGGAATTT
>JAGKTI010001306.1:50738-89572 GCA_018397915.1 Birgus latro | reverse complement strand
GACTTTGGCGAAAGCTTTGCCATTGCACTTGACATCTCAAAGGCTTTTGATCGAGTCTGGCATAAATCTTTGATTTCCAAACTGCCCTCTTACGGTTTCTATCCTTCTATCTGTGCCTTCATCTCTAGCTTCCTTTTTGGTCGTTCTATAGCTGCTGTTGTAGACGGCCATCGTTCTTCTCCTAGACCTATCAGCAGTGGTGTTCCTCAGGGCTCTGTCCTATCACCAACTCTCTTTTATTCATCAATGACCTTCTAAGCTGTACATCTAACCCTATCCACTCATATGCTGATGATTCCACCCTTCACCTTTCCATTCGATTTCCGCAACGTCCATCTCAGCAGTTACTTCAGCAAACAAGGGATGAGGCTATGGCACACCTAATGTCTGACTTGGCTCATATCTCTGATTGGGGTAAAAATAATCTTGTTATTTTTAATGCATCAAAAACTCAGTTCTTACACTTATCAACCCGACAGAATCTTCCTTAGGATTACCCACTAATGTTTAATAATGTCCAGCTCTGTCCTGCATCATCCTTGAACATGCTAGGGGTTTCATTCTCTCGGGATTTGTCTTGGAAAGAACATATTACATCTCTTGTGAAATCTGCTTCCAAGAGATTAGGTGTGCTGGGCCGACTCCGAGCTTTCTTTACCCCTGCACAGATGTTGACCTTGTACACGGGTTTTATTCGCCCGTGTATGAAGTACAACTCTCATGTGTGGGGAGGCTCCCCACATTCGGTTCTTCTCAATAGGGTGGAGTCAAAGGCTTTTCGTCTCGTTAACTCTCCTCCTCTTACTGATTCCCTTCAACCTTTGTCTCTTTGCCGCACTGTTGCTTCTTGATCTCTCTTCTATCGCTACTTCAATGGTCACTGTTCCTCTGAACTGTCTGCTTGCATCCCTCCACTTCTACGACAGGCACGTAGTACCCGTCTAGCAACAAACTCTCATCCCTTTTCTGTCCAACTCTAATGCAAGAGTTAACCGTTACTCCCAGTCCTTCATTTATGCAACTGATCAACTCTGGAACTGTCTCCCTCTGTCTGTATTCCCTGCTTCCTATGATCTCCAGTCTTTCAAACGCAGTGTGTCCAGGCATCTTGAAATTAATGGATCTTGAATTTGGCTCCCTTTTGTATTTTTTTACTTTTTCTTGGAAGGAACAGTATGCAGGCCCGTGGCCCTTGGTTCCTTCTTCCTTGCATTAAAAAAAAAAAAAAAAATCCTTCCCAACAATCTTTCTGGCTGATCCACCCCTGTACCGGACTTCCTGCAAACATGCCACATCCACCCACCTCCTACTGAATGCCTTAACGACTTCTCCTGCTCTTCCTCTCAAACTTCCCACATTCCACAAACCCACCCTAAACCCCCTGGGTGATTTGCTGTCCTCAGGCTTGCTTTGGTGCTTGATTTTGTAGTTCATAGTTGGTGAGATAATGGGGGGTAAACATTCCAAAGGCCCGACCCATTGCACAGACCCAGGTCCAGGCAATGGATCTGGGACCCCTAGCCCACCAGCTTACCAGTGGCTGTGGTAGTGGCCTCGGGGCACCCTGCCAGGACAGCTGCAGGGACACCCTCCAAGCGCGGCTTGGCACTGCAACTGCCCCACCATTATACATCCATTGATAGGGCAGCCTCCTGGGGCGCTACTTCCAGGTTCGGGCCCCTCTCTATTGAGCGGAAGCGGCAGCCTGGGAACCGCAATGCCCTGTACCCTCTAGCACAGGTTCGAGCCCCATCTCGCCCCGGACCCATGATCTATGCCGGCGGAACCCAAGTCAAGCCTCCCCCCAAAGTCCGCCACTAGGTAGCTGGGGCAAAGTTTTCTGGCCGCATGTAACGTAGTGGGATACGTTGTGTAATATGTAAAGCGCATGTGGTGTAGTGCATAGGATAGTTAGAGGAAATGTTTGGGAGAGTATGCTGGTCTACTCTCCATGTTACTGTCACACTGAAAAGGTCAGCAAAGGGGGATGGTTAGGTAACTGGTGAAACAGGAGCTCTAGCTCTCCCTATCACCAGTATTCCATTCCACCAGTATTCCCCTCGGGAGTACTACCCTGTTCAGCCCATGCTACAGCCTCCTCCTACTATATATATATATATATTTTTTTCAAGTGGTTTGATGTTTGAAATATGTTAAGTTTTGTAACACCTTTTTTTTTTTTTTTTTTTTTCCCCTTGAGATTTTCATTCAGTTCCCTCAAAAGTAGAAGAAATAAACACATACAATAAGAAAATGTTTCTTGCAGAGGGGTTTAGTGATATCCTAATTATTCAGTACAGTTCATGATATCCCCTGAACATTAATCTATTTTCATCTGAGTGTGCATAAAATAATGTTTCCAGGTGATTAGATAAACATTTCTATTAGCAAATGATATGTGAAGCTGGGATACTGTTGCCAGGTAGAATCAATGGACATTTTGCAATGTCCATTGTTTTTGGTGTTAGATTGTTTCGTGAAGAATGTGCACAGATAGTTTTTTTGACAGACTGTATGTTATGATGTAATTTTAGTAATAGAACAGTTCATTTTCACACAAACTCAAAGTTTACCAAAATTGTTTTATATATGGCAAGTCTGCTTCCTGCAGCAAAATTATATGCAAATTTGTTTAATGTAAAACAGTATTGTAAAACATGTCTGAATATTTTTCGTGTAAATTTGACCCTAGCAAAAAGAAGCTTTGTCATTTATGGTTTTATCACTATAAATTTTAAATACATGAATGTCATCATTGAGTATTAAAGGAAAAAGTTATGAATTTCACTTAAAACAATACTGTACTGGATCCACAATGTTACCATTGCATCCATCCATTTGTAGGTGGTGCCCAAAGACTACAAAACAATGGGTGCTCTGCAGAAAGCCATAGGGAAGAATGTGCTATTTGCTCACCTGGATGAAAATGAACGATCAGACATTTTTGATGCCATGTTTCCTGTTAATGCCTTGCCTGGGGAAGTTATCATCCAACAAAATGATGAAGGTGACAACTTCTACATCTTGGACCAGGGTGAAGTTGAGGTAAGTTTCTATTACGCTTATTTTGTGCTCCATTACCATAGAACTGTCACTTTTTTCTTTTCTTTCCCCCCCCCCTGTGTCCCCCTACATGAGCATTGAAAACAATTGGTTAACACTAAAATTATTTCTGTAAGACTTCAGTCACTCAGTTTCTCATTCTTTTTAATTTATCAGATTTAATGGCTGAGACGTAGAGCACAACTTTTTTATTTAGTGTGTGACATAAATCAGAGGATAAAAATTATCTTCTAGTTTCCCTCTCATTTATCATAGGGCTGTGATACAGTAGTAGGGTCACCACTTCCTTCCTCAAGAGTCCATAATGTGCCATAGACAGCATACTGTACTTTACTGTAAATTTAATTGATTTTCAGTGCTCAGATTAATTATTATCTAGCCTAGTTTAAACTGAATGCTACATGATGCACCATTTGTCCTGCCAAAGGTTGAAAGGTTAACTGTCCCCCCCCCCAGTAACTCCTCACAAATTTATTTTAGTAAGATTTGACGACTGCCTTCATTATAAGTAAAACTTGTTTGCTCCTACTTTAGGTAGAAATTACTTGCTACATGTGTCAGCCACCATTTTGAGACATTCCAAAGTGATGAGCTTGTTTTAATGTTTATTTTTTCCACTAAAGTGGTATCTGTTGAAATGGATATGAGTTAATGGCATTGGTGAACCTGATTGAACCTAATTAAGCATAAATGTACCTGAAGTAATATGACTGACCCAGATTGCTTGTGACATATCTGAATATGCAGTAAAATGACTTGACTGTGCCAAAATGGTTATTGACACTAGTGGATAAAAATTGACATGATTATGCTCTTTTCATTCTAACTTCACCTAGATTATAGTCCTTTTGCAACTTGTTTCACATGACTCATTGGCAGAAAAAGATAATGATGTGGCTCTACATCCTTTTCATAGCACTTTGTGATTAGCACTAGTTTCTAGTGTTAATCTACTGCTACAAGCCGACATTGAAGATGGCGATGAAAATTTTAGACCGACTTAAAGTAAAAGAGTATAGAGCCTAGTTGACAGACATAGACTTTGATTGCTCTGACTGGCTTTGAATATGCTGATATAACCTAACAAAATGGATGTGGCAGTAACCAGTGTGATCTGAACTGACAGTGGGACTGTTTGTTCTTAATTAAACTCTTTTTGGATTAACTTTTCCTAAAATTATGATCTCCCCATCATGAATGCCGAATTTTAAGAATATGTTAGTTGTACTAGAAGATGATGCTTGTCATGAAGATATCCATGGAAAGGATGTAGAGCTCCAATATTGCATTTTTCTGCCATTGAGCTACATGAAGTAAGCTGTAAAAGGAAAAAAAATGGGAAAAGTTAGATTAAAAAGAGTACAGTTATGTATACTTACAGATATGCCAACACGATGCAGGTATGCAGTCAGTGAATGTGATTGATTGCTTTGCTTTCCTTATGCTGTACAGTGTTTGGTGCCTGCCTTTTGTATTTATTAGTGGGAAAGATGATTCAGGTGGTGGTGATGTTCTGTGGCAGAATGAAGGTATGGAAGAAGTTAACTCTTTTAATATGATGACATAATATTATATTCTCTATATCCAGGTAACTACTCAGTTTAAAAGAGATTTTTTTTTTTTAAGTAGAGAGGTTAGACAGTGTACAGCCTTCACTAAATCCCTTACTTCTGTGGTACTCTCGTACACTGTGTAAGTTATCAGGTGGTAATGTGAATTCAATATAAAATGGTATCACTGTATTGAAGGGGTTGATCTCAACTGCTGCATTTTGTGAAGGTTGTGATAATGCAGGGTAATATAGTTGTAGTACATGAATCGGATAGAACTGTGTAGTAATACTCAGAAGTATTAATTTCTTCAAGATTTTTGTTGATGCCAAACATGTCACATTAATCAAATAAAAATTCTTAGTAGTATCCAATAGCATTAATATGTGTGACTTTCAGATTTTAGGTCCACAGTGAGTATGTGATATTAGTCAGGTAACTGTTTCTAGTACTATGTGAGAGCATTAATATGTTTGACACTTTCAGATTTTTGTTGATGGTGAACATGTGACAAACATCACAGAAGGTGGTAGTTTTGGTGAGCTGGCCCTGATCTACGGGACGCCCCGTCAGGCCACCGTCAAAGCCAAGACTGACACAAAGCTTTGGGGAATTGACAGAGATTCATACAGGCGCATCCTCATGGGGTCCACCATCCGGAAAAGAAAGATGTACGAGGAGTTCTTATCCAAAGTGTCTATTCTTGGTGAGTGTGATTTTGCTTTATACAGTTTGTTGCAACCTCTTTTTCTTCTTCTTCATCTTTTTTGTAATGTAATAGTCTCTTTACTTTAATAACATCTTTTTCCATCTCATTTGATTGCCACCAGATGCTTTTGTTTTACTATGGGAATCCTCTTGCAGTGAAGGGGATAGAAACAGTCTCTATTAAATTCATGCACCATGAAAGGTCTCCCTGGCATTGATTAAAATAATTGTACCAGAAAAAAATAAAACAAAAATTACCTCTTTGGGCAGAAGGGGTCAAAGAAAGGGAGTGATGCAAACCAGGAATCCTTCTATCCCCTAACAGCTGCTTAAAAATGATAGGTAGATGGTAGGGTGGGGGTGGGGGGAGGAAGAGCCCTAGTTCCTTTTACCTTTAGTGTTTTAGAGTACACACAAAAGAACTTAGCATTTTCCTGTGTTTCCCTCCCACTTTTTTTTTTTCTTTTTAATGAAAGGAAGAAGGAACCATAAGCCAGGAACCTGCAGACTGTTATTATGCATCAGTCACAAGGCTATAGAAGTCCTGGGATCTTGGTTTCATGCATGCCTAAGGCCAGTGACTCATTGACAAGCGCATGTGGCTATGTGAAATAATAGAAAATGTATAGTAACAGAGTAGAGGTAGTAAATGTGTACAAGAAAGGAGGGAAGAGAGGAAGGTGTGATATGGCATTCCCAAGAAAAAGATCAGATAATATGAAGTAGATGAATGAGAAATTGTGACATGTGGAAGAAGAAAAGAGGGACTAAGAAAAGCTGTTGATTATATATAGATATCATCAATTGGTTGTTAATTCATCTGCTTGTGCTGCAACTCCCAACACTGGCCCCCACCTACCACACTTCATACTTTACAGTCACCAAAATTCTGTCATTACAGAGTCGTTGGACAAGTGGGAGCGTCTTGTTGTAGCTGATGCACTGGAACCAGTTTCCTTTGAGTCAAGGTCAACAGTTGTGCGGCAGGGTGAGCCTGGTGATGACTTCTACATCATTGTCGAGGGCACGGCTGTTGTCATGCAGGCTCGCACACCATCAGAGGAACCTGTTGAAGTTGGCCGCCTTGGAACCTCGGATTACTTTGGTAAGTGACAAAGCACTACAACTATCATGGTCAGAACACAACAGTATTTTATTTCAGCAAATACAGTACCAGATGATTTTATTTTTATGATAATGAGGTCTAGGAGTATGCAGATGTAAATAGACTTCAACTGGCAGAAGTAAAAGCAGATTGATGAAGCATTCACACTGAAAGATTCAGAGTCAGTCTCTCATGTCCATACAGGTGTGAGTGTTTAGAATATTTTAGGGCATACCAACCTTACTACTAGCACTTGTGATGCATGTAATTTTGTAATGGTAGTAAGACAACAGTGTGGAGTGTGGTACTGGGTTTTCTTCATCTCAGTATGCCTTACAGTTGATCAGAGTGCTAGTACCAGCTAACAAAGACTATATGGCACTAAGGTAGAGAAAGGAAGTGATAGAGGGTGAGATACACATAGACTGTTACTGACGGTAGAGGTTTTATGGAGTTAGGCAAGATGTCTGAAGAAGTTGTGTTATATGAAGCAGAGGGTAGTGTAGGAGTATGTGGGAAATACTAAGATGTGACAGACAGTTTGCACAGATGGGAGGCTGATCATTGGACATGAGGTGACTATGGGTAAATCAGTAGTGGCCTTTTCAGAGATGAGCAAGTGCAATTTCTCAGTATCTGTTTTTGTGTTCAGGAAAGGACCATGGAGAGACTAAAGGCTTTGCAGAATAAAAAGTTTTTTTTATGTGGCTTGTGACAGAGAAATTGACAGTTTTGTATAGTAGAAAGGCTTTGAACACCAGACAGTTTGCGCAGATGGGAGGCTGATCATTGGACATGAGGTGACTATGGGTAAGTCAGTAGTGGCCTTTTCAGAGATGAGCAAGTGCAATTTCTCAGTATCTGTTTTTGTGTTCAGGAAAGGACCGTGGAGAGACTAAAGGCTTTGCAGAATAAAAAGTTTTTTTTATGTGGCTTGTGACAGAGAAATTGACAGTTTTGTATAGTAGAAAGGCTTTGAACACGGGGAAAAGTTTCGAGCATGGAATTGGGTAGGTAACAGAAGTGTGCAGGGAAATGGCTGATCAAGTAAGGTGATCTACTGTTTTGTTACCTGGGATACCTGTATGTCCAGGAACCCAGCTGAACAGCCACTCTTGAACCTTAGATTAAAAACAAATGGGTGCAAGGGGTTGAAAGAAGAAGCTGGAGAGCACTGAAGGAGTTGGAAGGAACAACACTTGAAGGAAAGGTTGAAGTGTTAAGTTGATGTAGGGCAAAAATACTGGCATAGAGTTCATCTGTCAGTACATTGGCAGTTGGTGATAGATGGTATTGGTATGAAGTGGAGGGAAAGAGAACAGCTCAGCTTGTTCTGTGAGAGATCTTGGACCCATCTATATTGACAAGAATTGTGTAAGTGTAGAAGAGTGTGCACACAAGTGTGTGAGGACAGAGAGTGAAATAAAACAAGGGGGGAGGACGACTTTCAGCAGGGCAAAACAGGCGAGCAAGTAGAGGGATGTGGTAAAAGCCACTGAAGATAAAGGCGGGGATGGAAGAGGAGGATAATGGGTAAGGGTAAGGAGGAGGAAACTAGGGAAGACTGAATTCTCACAAAGAAAGAGGGCGATAGACAGAATCTAGAAGGAAATGCTTTTGTTACCAGACATGGGACATTAAGGGGTGAAGCGGAAGGAAAATTGTGGATTTTTGCATAAGACCGTAGAGAAAAGATCATACGATGGTGTGTAAGAGAGGGGGAACCTGATTCTGCATACAAACTAGAAATGGGAGTAGATTTAAAAGTTCCAGTTCCTAATCTGAGACCAAGGTGGTGTTTAGAAGAGAGAGATGGGAGTAAGGGAAAGAAATGATAAAAAGAAGAAAAAAGCCTTGTAATATTAGTTGAGGCATTTAGTAGGCGGTGGGCGGATGTGGCTTGTTTGCAGGAAGTCCGGTACAGGGGTGGATCAGCCTGAAAGATTGCTGGGAAGGATTGCTACTATAAGCTGTTTTGGCAGGGGGGAACTGACGGATATGGGGGTGTGGGTGTGTTGGTTGCGGAGAAATGGGTGGAGTATGTTATGAATGTCATGAGAGTAAGCGATAGGATAATAGTAGTGAAAATTTTGATCGGACGGGTGATGATTTCAGTTATATCAGCATATGGTCCACAGGTAGGATTGGATGACGCAGAGAAGGATAGATTTTGGGATGATTTAATACGTGTAGTAAGTGGTATGGGTGATGATGAGGTAGTGGTTCTGGGAGGGGATTTAAATGGTCATGTTGGTGAAGCAGCTCAGGGTTATGAAGGAGTCCATGGAGGATGTGCATATGGTGTGAGGAATGCGGAAGGGGAAAGAATACTCGAGTTTGGGGAGGCTATGGACATGATTGTGTGCAACACATATTTTAGAAAAAGAGTGAGTAGATTGATTACGTACAAGTCTGGGGGAAATAGTAGTCAGATAGATTATTTTCTGGTCAGGAGGGTTGATAGGAGATTAGTGAGGGATGTTAAAGTTGTAGGAAGCAAGGAGTGTGTGCAGCAGCACAAATTGTTGATTTGTGACATGGTGCTTAAGGGACGAATGATGAGAAGGAGGACCTATGTACCTAGGAGGAAAATATGGAAGATGGGAAACCAATCAGTAAGGGATGCCTTTTATAGTGAGATGAGGAGAGTGGTGGCTGAACAGGAACCCGTAGATAGAGACGTTAATGAACAGTATAGAGCCCTTAAGAACAACCTCTTGAGAGTTACCGATGCAATATGCGGTTGGACAAGAGGCCCACCAAGACATAAAGTAACTTGGTGGTGGGATGAGGGTGTAGAAGCTGCAGTTAAGGAGAAAAGAAGGCTTTTTTGGGAATGGAAGAATGGTGGTAACAGGGAGGAGTACTTGGCTGCCAAGCGCAGGGCTAGAAGAGAGGTATACAGGGCGAAGTCTGAGTCACAGAGACTTTTACTTGATAATCTAAATCTTGAAGGAAGGAAAAATATGGTTTTTAGGGTGGCAAATCAGGTGAAGACAGATAATCGGGACATTGTAGGCGAGCAGTGTGTGAAGAATGATGAAGGAAGGGTAGTGGTAAACGGTGAGGATATTAAAGATGCATGGAGAGAGCATTATAGCCGATTGTTGAATGAGGAGTTTGATTGGGATAGGGAAGGTTTGGAGCCAGCTGATCCAGTGTTAGGCCCTTGGCCTTTGATTGACGCTTCTACTGTGAGTGAGGCAATAGGCAGGATGCGGGTGGGGAAGGCGGCAGGTGTGTCTGGGTTGACTGCTGAAATGTTGAAGGCCTCAGGAGATATTGGGGTGAGGCTAGTCACTGACCTGATAAATGTGGTTATATATGAGTGTGTGGTCCCAGATGATTGGCTGAAGAGTGTAATTGTAAATGTGTACAAAGGGAAGGGTGATGCCCTGAAAAGGGGAAATTACAGAGGTATAAAGCTCTTAGATCAGATAATGAAAGTATTGGAGAGAGTTCTAGAAGGTATGATTAGAGAAAGAGTGAATATAAGTGAGATGCAGTTTGGGTTTATGCCAGGCAGGGGGACCACTGATGCCATATTCATTGTCCGACAGCTTCAGGAAAAATATATTGGCAAGAAAAGGGAATTGTATTTTGTTTTTGTTGATTTGGAAAAGGCCTTTGACAGAGTCCCTAGAGAGGTGGTGAAGTGGGCAATGAGAAAGCTGGGGTTGGAAGAGTGGCTGGTTAGGGTGGTTATGGCCATGTACGTGGGTGCTCGCACCCAGGTAAGAGTGAATGGAGTTTTGAGTGATGAGTTTCCCGTGAATGTTGGTGTGCATCAGGGGTCAGTTTTGAGTCCCTTGTTGGTTATCATGGTGCTTGAAGCCCTCTCACGTGGCTTCAGAGATGGACTCCCATGGGAGATGTTGTATGCTGATGATTTGGTGTTGATTGCTGAGAATGAAGGGGAGGCTGAGGAAAGATTTAAGAAATGGAGAGATGGTATGGGGTACAAGGGCTTAAGGGTAAATGCAGATAAAACAAAAGTGATGATATCTAGGGTTGGTGGCGGTACAATCAGAGGAGAGGGAGAGTGGCCATGTGCAGTTTGCCACATGGGTGTGGGAAGTAATTCCATCTTGTGCAGTGTTTGTGATAGATGGATGCACAAGAGATGTAGTGGTATTAGAGGTAGACTGCGAGATAATGCTGATTTCATGTGTGCGGTGTGTCGGGGAGAGCAGGTGGAGATTGTTAGGCATGAGAGGGTTGAACTTGCAGGTGAGTCTCTTGAGTGTGTGGAGGAGTTTTGTTATCTTGGAGACATGTTATGTGCCGGAGGTGGGGCTGGAGTTAGCTCGGTTGCTAGAGTGAGAAGTGGTTGGAAGAAGTTCAGGGAGCTGTTGCCTCTCCTGACATTGAGAGGACTCTCCTTACATGCTAAGGGGTCTTTGTATGCAGCATGTGTTAGGAGTGTGATGCTGTATGGTAGTGAGACCTGGGCAGTAAAGGAAGAGGTTATTCGCAGGTTTAAACGTACAGAAATGACAATGATTAGGTGGGTGTGCAGTGCGTCCCTGCGTGCAAGGCCTTGGGGGGCTGGGTTTACGATAGAAGAGTTGAGAGGTAGGATGGGACTGGAGTGTATTGGTGTTGTGATGAGGAGACGTAGGCTGAGGTAGTTTGGACATGTGGAGAGGATGGGGGATGATAATTGGGTACAGAGGGTGAGAAGTGTTAATACTGGGGGAGGGGTTGGGAGGGGTAGACCGAGAAAGACATGGGACGAGGTCATTATATGTGACTTAAGGGTTAAGGGACTGAATAGGGAGGCTGCCAGAGATCGAGCAGCGTGGAGAGCCGCCATTAGGTGACCAAGGCCGACACATGCAAGCATGTTGGAGCCTTCAAAAGCGAAAACGAAAACGATAACGAAAACGAAGCCAGCAGTCGGGACCCCAGATGAAGGGAGAGGAACAGGAAGGTCCCCACCCCACCCCAGTTGTCATCTTCAAAGTCCCCCCATGGCAACAGCATGCAAGGAAATAGAGGGGCCATCTCATATGTAATATAAGTAACTGGTTTGTGATGATGAGGATTATAAATTATGTATAAAGTATTATGGAAATAAGGGGGCCATCTCATATGAAATGTGGGTAATAGGGCAGTGATGATAATGATGATATGTTTATACCATGTTATAAGCTTGCTGTTTCAACCAGAACTGTTTGATATCTCAAGAAATAATCAGGATGTACCAGTAGGTTCCAAGTTTAATAAGTTTCTGCAGAGGTTAGTCTGGTTTTTATATTAACTACAGTTATGTTTAATCCCCGTGAAATATGACCTCTTGAAGAATGTGTATATTTTGATCAGTTGATAGTTCTACTTCCTTACTGTCTCATTCCTCATGTATGGATGCTGCTTCACTCTGTCTATAGATGGGAAATGATACTTTTGATACAGAGTCATACGTTATACTGTAGTGTATTGTATGATGAATATTTATGATTTTTATTTTCTAGGTGAAATTGCACTGCTGCTCGACCGACCTCGTGCAGCCACGGTCATAGCTGATGGACCATTGAAGTGTGTCAAATTGGACCGAGCCAGGTGGGTTGCAGGTGTTGACACAAACTTTGCATTTTCCATAATCAGTTTTATGAGTTTGAAATGTGAGTATGAAACAAAATTTGAAAGTGAATGGTGCAGGGAGTAAAGTTATGTTATATAAAGGAATGAAGTTCTGGGGTGCAGAGTGAGGCTGAATGGTCAGGAAATGAGTCCTTTCAGATATTTAGGTACTGTAGTGTGATGGGTGAGGATGGAAATTTAAAGAATAAAATGCAAGAGAGGGATACAGTGCAGCAGGAAGAAGGGTTGTAGGTACACTGAGGGCAGTTGTTGTTGTTGTTGATCTACCTCGGTCTCTCTGGCCGAACAGACCCATCAGCCGTAGGCAGGCAACTTCCCTGCTGGGCTGTCCCATGCAATGAACTGATATTCCCTTGCCGTTGACAGTGGGTGCAGGGAATAGTATGGAGGTTTGGTTTCTGGATGGATGCTGCATTTGCATCTCTCCTTCCATTGAATGGGTGCTGTAGTAGACTCCTTTTCACCCTGTAAGTTGGTTATTTCGTTACCACCCAGCAGTGTAAATGGAAATGGTTTCATGGTCACAGGAATCCATTAGGCCTGTCATGTAGTGTTGAGCCACCTGAAGTGGAAACAGTAATTAAGAGTGACAGGAAACAGTAATTAAGAGTGAGAGAAGGAGGAGAGATGGCAGACACAGAGATAGAATGAGAAAGGAGAAGGAGGGGGAAGTAGGTAGCACTACATCATGAAAGTGGATGTTGTTCACCACTGCCTACCACCACTGAGGGTAGTGTTGAGGAATAGGGAAGTGATCATGAAAAATTAGAAGTCGTTGCACAACAGTACAGTAAACCCTCAGTATACCAAACTACAGTAATTGGGGGAAAGGCTGATGACTTAACCAGTAGTTTGATATACCCTACCTGATGTTCATTGAGGGAACTGTAATGACCTCAGGTTTGGTTTGTACTAAATCTTGTTGGATGGATACCTGACAGAATTTTTCATGTTAACATTTTCACTTCAGTTTTGTGTGGGGCTTGTGTTGTATACCCTTGCTGCCTTATATATATTTCCAGTCAGTAGTAAACAAGAGAGCAGAAAAAAAAGCAATAATTATTTTCGTTTTGTTTGTTCTGGTGACACATTATCTAGATAAATTGACCATCTGTTCATTGTACTTAAAGGTTGTTCAGTAGGTTCAGAGAGGTCAGTATACTTAAAGTTTGGTTTAATGAGGTTCAGTATAGAGAGGGTTTAATTCATTATAATCCCCACCCTAATGTATGGAAGTGAAGTTTGGACTTTGTTGGAAAGACACAGTCCAAAACTGAGAGGAGTAGAAATGAGTTACAGGTATTTGAACAGAGCGTATGAAATTTCATGGAGAGACAGGCAGACAAATTAGGAAGTTAAGGAGCATTGTGGTGGTATGTGGATGTGCCAAAAAGGTGTCAGGAGAAGAATCCTGAGATGGTTTGGCCGTGTGGAGAGATTGGAGTCGGAGGTATTGACTAGGAGAGAGTTTTTGTGTGCAGTGGAGGGGAGAGGGAGGGAAGGGAGACCAGGGATGTGGTGGAGAGGTATGTGAGTGAGGGTGGTGAGTGTTAGAAGTAGGCGACCTGATGGTGGAAGGCAATCATAAGCAATTTTATTCATAGGTTTCAGGATTTTGCAGCAGATCCATCAGTAAAACAGCAGAAAGCCTGGAGATTCATGTACTAGCATTGTGTAGCACTGTGTGAGAAATGAAAGTCGTAAAGAATTAAGAAATGAAAAAAAGAATAGATATTAGAAAGATTGTTGGGAAGGATTGCTACTATAAGTTGTTTTGGCAGGGGGGAACTGACGGATATGGGGGTGTGGGTGTGTTGGTTGCAGAGAAATGGGTGGAATATGTCATGAATGTTATGAGAGTAAGTGATAGGATATTAGTGGTGAAAATTTTGGTCGGGCAGAAATTGGTTTCAGTTATATCGGCATATCCATCCCAAGGGTCATTGGTAGACATCAGGAAGGGCATCCGGTCATATATGCTACACGCTCCAATCCAAAAAGGCCGACGCATGCAAGCATGTTGCAGCCTTCAAAAACGAAACGAAACGAAACGATGCTCCACTGGTAGGATTGGATGACGCAGAGAAGGATAGATTTTGGGATGATTTAATACGTGTTGTGAGTGATATGGGTGATGATGAGGTAGTGGTTCTGGGAGGGGATTTAAATGGTCATGTGAGTGAAGCAGCTCAAGGTTATGAAGGAGTCCATGGAGGATGTGCGTATTGTGTGAGGAATGCCGAAGGGGAAAGAATACTCAAGTTTGGGGAGGCTATGGACATGATTGTGTGCAACACACATTTTAGGAAAAGAATCAGCCGGTTGATTACTTACGAGTCCGGGGGAAATAGTAGTCAGATAGACTATTTTCTGGTCAGGAGGGTTGATAGGAGATTAGTGAGGGATGTTAAAGTTATAGGAAGCGAGGAGTGTGTGCAGCAGCACAAACTGTTGATTTGTGACATGGTGCTTAAGGAACGAGTGATGAGAAGGAGGACATATGTACCTAGGAGGAAAATATGGAAGCTGGGAAACCAATCAGTAAGGGATGCCTTTTATAGTGAGATGAGGAGAGTGGTGGCTGAACAGGAAGCCGTAGATAGAGACGTTAATGAACAGTATAGAGCCCTCAAGAACAACCTCTTGAGAGTTACCGATGCAATATGCGGTTGGACAAGAGGCCCACCAAGACATAAAGTAACCTGGGGGTAGGATGAGGGTGGAGAAGCTGCAGTTAAGGAGAAAAGAAGGCTTTTCCGGGAATGGAAGAATGGTGGTAACAGGGAGGAGTACTTGGCTGCCAAGCGCAGGGCTAGAAGAGAGGTATACAGGGCGAAGTCTGAGTCACAGAGACTTTTACTTGATAATCTAAATCATGGAGAAAGGTAAAATATGATTTTTAGGGTGGCAAATCAGGTGAAGAGGGATAATCGGGACATTGTAGGTGAGCAGTGTGTGAAGAATGGTGATGGAAGGGTAGTGGTGAACAGTGAGGATATTAAAGATGCATGGAGAGAGCATTATAGCCGATTGTTGAATGAGGAGTTTGATTGGGATAGAGAAGGTTTGGAGCCTGCTGATCCAGTGTTTGGCCCTTGGCCTTTGATTGACGCTGCTACTGTGAGTCAGGCAATAGGCTGGATGCGGGTGAGGAAGGCGGCAGGTGTATCTGGGTTGACTGCCGAAATGTTGAAGGCCTCAGGAGATACTGGGGTGAGGTTAGTCACTGATCTGATAAATAGGATTATATATGAGTGTGTTGTCCCAGATGATTGGCTGAGGAGTGTAATTGTAAATGTGTACAAAGGAAAGGGTGATGCCCCGGAAATGGGAAATTACAGAGGTATAAAGCTCTTAGATCAGATAATGAAAGTAATGGAGAGAGTTCTAGAAGGTATGATTAGAGAAAGAGTGAATATCGATGAGATGCAGTTTGGGTTTATGCCAGGCAGGGGGACCACTGATGCCATATTCATTGTTCGACAGCTTCAGGAAAAATATATTGGAAAGAAAAGGGAATTGTATTTTTTTTTTGTTGATTTGGAAAAGGCCTTTGACAGAGTCCCTAGAGAGATGGTGAAGTGGGCAATGAGAAAGCTAGGGTTGGAAGAATGGCTGGTTAGGGTGGTTATGGCCATGTACATGGGTGCTCGCACCCAGGTAAGAGTGAATGGAGCTTTGAGTGATGAGTTTCCCGTGAATGTTGGTGTTCATCAGGGGTCAGTTTTGAGTCCCTTGTTGTTTATCATGGTGCTTGAAGCCCTCTCACGTGACTTCAGAGATGGACTCCCATGGGAGATGTTGTATGCTGATGATTTGGTGTTGATTGCGGAGAATGATAAGGAGGCGGAGGAAAGATTTAAGAAGTGGAGAGATGGTATGGGGTACAAGGGCTTAAGGGCTTAAGGGTAAATGCAGATAAAACAAAAGTGATGATATCTAGGGTTGGTGGCGGTACAGTCAGAGGAGAGGGAGAGTGGCCATGTGCAGTTTGCCACAAGGGTGTGGGAAGTAATTCCATCTTTTGTAGTGTTTGTGATAAGTGGGTGCACAAGAGATGTAGTGGTATTAGAGGTAGACTGCGAGATGATGCTGATTTCATGTGTGCGGCGTGTCGGGGAGAGCAGGTGGAGATTGTTAGGCGTGAGAGGGTTGAACTTGCGGGTGAGTCTCTTGAGTGCGTGGAGGAGTTTCGTTATTTGGGAGACATGTTATGTGCCGGAGGTGGGGCTGGAATTAGCTCGGTTGCTAGAGTGAGAAGTGGTTGGAAGAAGTTCAGGGAGCTGTTGCCTCTCCTGACATTGAGAGGACTCTCCTTACGTGCTAAGGGGTCTTTGTATGCAGCATGTGTTAGGAGTGTGATGCTGTTTGGTAGTGAGACCTGGGCAGTAAAGGAAGAGGATATTCGCAGGTTTAAATGTACAGAAATGACAATGATTAGGTGGATGTGCAGTGTGTCCCTGCGTGCAAGGCCTGGGGGGGCTGGGTTTACAATGGAAGAGTTGAGAGGTAGGATGGGACTGGAGTGTATTGGTGTTGTGATGAGGAGATGTAGGCTGAGGTGGTTTGGACATGTGGAGAGGATGGGGGATGGTAATTGGGTACAGAGGGTGAGAGGTGTTAATATTGGGGGAGGGGTAGACTGAGAAAGGCATGGGACGAGGTCATTAAGTGTGACTTAAGGGTTAAGGGACTGAACAGGGAGGCTGCCAGGGATTGAGCAGCATGGAGAGCCGCCATTAGGTGACCAAGGCCGACGCATGCAAGCATGTTGGAGCCTTCAAAAACTAAACTAAACGAAACGAATTAGAAAGACAGTCCTTAACTTCTTGAGAGTCATTGGTATCATTAGATATTTGGGCATGTCTGCAGATTACTATACTGCAGTGCTGCAGTACTGTCGTATTGCTGTTATTTTGTAAGACAGTAATACCAATAACAATTTGTAAGCATAAAAAAAAAAAATGTCGTATACTGGCATTTGCTCGTGGTGTTGCATAATTCCAAGTTCCTTGTTAAAGAAAATTATTAGTCTGATACATTGCAGAACTGTTTTCAGGTGGATGGAAGTGTAGTCAGAAGCATAAGCTCATGTAATATATTCTGCCATGTCCATTATACACTTGCAGCATGTTTGTCATTTTTCATTCCAGACACATCATCTCAGGGAGAATTATACATGAAATGAGAAGCGTGCCAAACCTCTAGTAATTTAAGAAAGTTAGTGACTAAAGAGCAGTGAGTAGCAGTTTGTTTAATACTGTACTTTTACCATATCATCATCATCATCATCATCATCCAGACCTCCTTTCCCACCCTAGGGCAGGGTGAGGTGTAGCAACATCCACACAGCCCAAGTTTGCTCGGTCCAAAGGGTCACGCTTCCATTCACTCATCATTCAAGCCCGCAGAATCCTGGCTCTATCTGATACGCCAGCAACTTTCATCACTTTCTGTAGCTTCTTATAAATGTATTCTGTCTATCTATCTATCTATTGCCAGATGCCTCAATGTATTCGATATTTTAAAATGTTTGCATGGAGGGTAATTTATACATATTTATTTTTCAGATTTGAGCGTGTGCTTGGCAATTGTGGGGACATATTGAAACGGAACATTGAGCAGTACAATTCCTTCATAGCTCTCACGGTGTAAATTCCCTTGTTAGTTACCACATAGTCAATGTGTATGCAATCATGTAGGCTTGTTTGTGCGCAACTCCTTAGGCTCTTGTATGCAACCATATATGCTCCTGTTTAGGTGCTGAAGTAGGCCTACACACCAGTACAGGAACTGTTAAGTAGGTGTGTACACTGTGAAATGATTAGTTAGTCCTGTGTGCACTACTTTTGTAAATTCCTTCCACTTGTGAGAGGCACAGTAGTGTATGATGCTAGGGCTGGTATCATCTATTACTAGTGATATATGTACAGGGAAGGTCATTTTAACACCCATAGAACATAGAGCTTATCGAACGATTATCCAGCCCAGTTAACCCAATGATCCAATGTGTTTCATTCTTCCTGCTACCAGACAGTTTTATTTAGCTTAAGAGAGCACCCTAGTTTTGAAGGGGTTAATGAAGGCTATATCTGACCCCTGCAGTTCAGAAAGTCTCTCCTAAGCTAAATGAAATCATCCAGAGATAGCATGAATGAAATGAAAAATGTCATGGTTTAGATGGGACTGTTTTTAATAGTACTGTTTCAGTGGAGTGTTAATTAACTCTTGACCTTGTCTGTACATTGGTGTCTATTGTAATTATAGGATGAAGTAACTAATATTGATCATTATGTTACTTGTAATATGGCATGTATTTGGGGTTGAATGAAGAGTATATGCTTATGCTATCAAATAATCCTCCTCCTTTTGTATCAGAGTGAAGGAGAGATGCTTCAGTATGCTCCTTCTCATATATTAGAAAGAATTTTAGTACAGATACTGTATTTGGTAACTGAAATACAGAGCTGTAGGAATAAAATAGATGACTAACGGTCATAGTATGCAGTTGGTATGCATCTCTGGAGCTTAGCTAGAAATGACCAGGGTGGTAGAGAAATGTCTTTGCTCTCCTTTTTGTAATATTGAATATTATTTGGTAAAACAATGCAAAGCCTATACAGTAACAGTTGCTTCACATGTAATTTGCCAAGAAAGAACTAAAACAGAGGCAGTAGGAATTATGGTGGCATGACTTGGACTTCATACATTTGCTTTACACAAAAGCAACCATGAAGCAACACCAGTGGCAGCATGTAGATAGATTTGCTATTGTTGCCAACCATAAAGTCCTCTCGGAGCGGCTACAGTAGCTTTGTTATTCTTTAGTGGTCAAGGTTCTCGGGGCCATTTTGATACTCTCTCAGAGCAAGTATGTTGTTTACAGTCACATATAAGTGAGGGAGATATTATCTCCATGCACCTAAATATTAGCTTAATGTAGAAATTTATTAGATGAATAGTAAGCTTATGAAATAATACAAGGTAGTCTGTATATTGTGCCTCAAAGACAGTCACCTGGAGGTACCAGTATCTAGTGTGTTGTGGGGATGGCTCAGTCTGCTGGAATGAGTAGTGAAAATTTTTCCTTGCCACATGAAAGTGGTTATCAATCATAAAATCAGTAGGCATGAAAAAAGGACACTAAAACATGAAAAGGGCTAGGGGGAGAAATAAATTATGCAGGACAAACATAAATAATGCTGACTGAGCCTTTCCCATAACATACAAGTATTTGCCAACAACACGGTAAGGGTGCCAGTATATAGTCCACCCTGTATATCATCATCATCATCATGGTAATACATAAAAAGAAGAAATTATTAATTGTTATTCATTTCACAAAACCAGGATGGACATAATAGACAAGTTTATTGAGGTTAGATGAAGTACTGATATGAAACCCCCTCTTTTGTAAATCAAAATCCATTCTGTGTACTGTATAAAGCAAGTGGATAAAGCTACTGTACTTTGTATTTGATTTGGAAACTATAGCTTTTGATCTAGTTAATCCCCATACACACATGTCAGCACTGGCACAGAACTTGTTTCATAACTGCCCATCTTCAATGAAATGGCTGAGTTCTTCCTGTAGAATGTTTTCAGTATCCGTTAGACATCATGAGTTTCATTACACCTTAAAGATCATGTAAAACAGTTCTATGCATGAGAAAAAATAAGTACCTAATAGTTTGTCACATTGTCAGTAATGGAATTTTCTCAGGTTTGTGGAACCTTCAAAATTTGGTTGTGTTTGCTATGGGTTGGATAGTTTTTTCTTGATAGCATATTCCTTTTATGCCAGAAACAATTGTTGGAAGGAAAAAAATACTCTGATCCTCTTCCATACTAAAAGGATGTTCAAGAAACAGGTTCTGAGTTGGAACACTGACACCAGTGTGAGAGGGTTAAAGAGAGCCTTGTATTTGGTGTAGTAAGCTTTCCACCGCTCTGTTATTGGTTGCAAATCTTTGCTTTACTTGGGAGGCCATTGCAACATTTAATATTGGGTTTTTTATACTCTATATATACTGTATACATTATATGTATTGTTTCAGATAATATAGGGAATTGGGACAAACACTGTTATATATTGTTATAGATAAGGATGAGCTCATACATGGACCATTGTCGGTACTAGTTGAATCAAGTTATGAGTGTTGCACATCCTTTGCACATACTATAGATAAAACCAGCAGTAATAAACTAGGCATTTGTCACCATATTAAGTGCAGGAAACAGTCAGTTATACAAGCTTCTTAATGATTTCAACAGTTTAAAAAAAAAAAAATATATGGGAACTTATTATATGGGAACAGTGGTAGGAAGTTCCAGTGGAGTTAGAAGTGAAGCTGTCTGGTGTGTAGGACAGATAAGTAAAGCTGAATGATATTTAAGGAAAGTAAATTCTGTTAGAGTTCTTTGGCTTTATAATTGCCTATAAAAGGTTTTCAGTACACTGGTTATTAATTACTGCTTTCTTGGATGTAAAGTATGCAAGACAGTTTATATGTTAAATTGTACTGTACATCTTAACTGTAAACTTTCATGAAGTTGTGTGGCTCTCACCATATGTGTAGCTAAAACTCTTAAGTCTTTTTGTAAGAGATGAAATTTGCCTTTATGCATGGAGTCATTTTTACTACAAAGGTACAGGTATTGCAATAGAACAGTCACTAAGCTGTGTGAGTTTTTACGTTCGTGTGGTGAAGTATATATACATTTGTAAGTCAACTTTATCTCCAAGAGACCTGGTGTACTAATAATTGAGCCTCTTAACCATTATAATTTTAGAAAATACAGTAGTACAGTATTTACAAAGGGAATTAACATACCCACAGGCAATCAGACAGGACTGTGATGCTTAGTTTATTTTGTGTTGATATTTATATACTGTACTGGATTAGGAATACTGATACTATGAAAGCTTTTATTTTCACCAGTTTCATTTTCAAGTATCTGTTTATGAGTCTCAGTAGTTTTATGTATTAGATGTGTTAATATTTAAGTTGTGAATGCTTCGACTCCTTCACTACTATGATGTGTTTTCTTTTTATTCAGGCTACTGCTAGATAATTTTTGTCAAGTTAGGAAGGACCTCTTGCAGCGAAAAAATAAAATTGCCGTATATGACCACCCAGGAATGAAAAGTGTTTCCCTAACTGGAGTAAAATCCAGAGTGAACAAGAATAATATTTAAAGAGTGTGGTCAAGCAGTGTGGAGAGCTGCCATTAGGTGACTGAGGCCAACACATGCAAGCATGTTGGAGCCTCTTGAAAAGAAACAAGAAAATGATACATGATTGGATGAATGGGTCAGACACAGATAAAGACAGAAAGTGTTAGGATACTACTGGAAATTTCCCATGTCTTTGCACTTGCCATCTCTGTTTATTCATCTTATGAAAGACCTTTGAAAGTGAAGGAATCCATGAAAGCATTATCTAAAACCCCCTGGTTTGAAGAGTCTTTTAACCCCTACGCACCGGTTGACGTGTATAGCCCTCACGATTTTGGACGCGGAGCAATGTCGGTTGACGTGTATAGCCACAAGTATCTTCCTGCCACCCTTTGAACTTTAGCTTATCCTTACTGATTGACAGGACCACCTGGAGATGTGAGGATACTTTCATTTGAAAGAGGAAGAGTTGGTAAGTCTTATGTATATTGAATTTTTTCTCTAGCTTTTATAGTTTGGTAGATATTAGGGTTTGAAGTAAGGGTATTTTTTCCAAAATCACGGAAATCCCCTTTAGGGAGGAGTGTATGACATCAGAAAACCCCCAGTGTGTAGTGGTTAAGTAAAGTCAGATTGTCAAGAAGTAGCAAGAATAAAATAAAAACTATTTCACTGGGCTGAAGGAGTTAATAAAACAGCACAGAAGTCTTCAAACACCAGTGAAATGCCACTTTAATATGGCAAGTACTATTGTTTTCTTTTCATTTTCTTTAAGGAACAAAGCAAGAATGTTGCATAACCAAAAAGCATACCATCAGTTTTTTTCTCAGAAAAAATAAAAAATTCTTCATATGAGGTAACAGTATATGGCCAGTGAGACCCCACCCTCTGTGTACAATAGACCATTACTGGAATAGTTGTGTTAGGTACATGCAAACTCCATAATGAATATTTGGCATAACAGCAGAACTATTCAGTGAAGTCATAGGAGTGATGCATGTCTGGCAATGTACAGTTATATCTGGAACTCCACTTATAATCAGCACATTGCAGTTTGAAGTACCTGATTCTGGGAAGAAGCAGTGTGTAAATCTTTAAATGCACACAGTAATTAAAAGTAACCTCCACTCAGTGGTAAATAGGATGCAAAAATTGTCAGCATATTTCTTTTGAACTCAAAGACTTCAAATGAATCTTGTGTTTAAGAAATGTAAGTTTGTAAGAGTACATCAGTTGTAAAATAAAGTTATATATATTCTAGAAAAGTTATGGATTGTCTATGAAATAAATTATTGTTAGCTATATCTAAAATGATACTGTGCTATAGCTTTTTGGAATCACGTAGATTTAGCGTAGGTGGACAAGTTGTATCCCTGTGTACCCTCCCTGCATCCACCTGCTGGGAAGGTGGGTGTGTAGAGTAGCCGCTTGTGTCTGCCAGCTGGAGTGGCAAGGGGCAAGTACGAGGGGGATGTGGGCCTTTCTTGGCAAGGAAAGATTGGAGGCTTTATAATATGTACCCTTTAATAATATCTTGCTTTTTTATAGATTATCTCTTAACTCTTCCAAATTCAGTCACCTAAAAAAAAGGGGGGGGAGGGGAGGGAACCACAATTGGAGATGTTGTTGGTCATGGACTGCATGGTAGGGTAAAATAGAGCTTGGGAGCAATATGAGAATACCTTGCTTGTCAAATTGGCATTTAAGAATCTTTAGTCATACTGTAGTTTGTGATGCAAATGAGGCATCGCTCATCAAAGGACTTAATGCACCTAAAGTTATCCAGTCATGCATCAACAAAATGCAGGTTTTAGCTGGGATGGTGTATTGTGTGTATTTGATGGGGAAAGCCTCTTTCTGTATAATTCACTGCTGGTACTGAAACATATACTAGTATCAGAGATACAAAGGTGGCACAGCACACATCCCCTTCTGCCTCCTCTTACCACCCCATGTGCCTGACTCCCCTGCCTCTCAGTGCTCCTGGTGAGCATCTGAGGCCCTGCTGCAGCAAGTGCACAAGGTTTTTAAGGCAACACGGGCCATAAAATAAACCTTCATTGTGTGTAAGGGTGTGTGTGTATGGCATGTTAAAGTTGATCTAAATTCTCTATATTTTCTCACTTGAGTTGCTGGCTATGTTGGTGATGTAAGAGTGATTACCCCTGTCATCAAACTAGATGGACTCGGGCATGGCACAAGAGAGATTGATGTAACGGATGGAAAAACTCCACAGATATCAACTCCACTCACTAGTCTACCAAAACCCATGAAGCAGCAGCCCTCATATGAGGCAATACATATAAAGATATAATATTTTAGATTCATGGTGATTTGCTGAGTTAAAGTACTTCACCCAGATGTGACCAGTAGGGCTCTGCATCCATGGGATGGTTGGGGCTTATTGCTCATGTAACGTTGCTCAGGGGAAGGAAACTGGTGTCCTGCCGTAAATGCCTACCTTTGGGCCCATACCCTCATGATGGGCAGTACTGAGTAGGATGAATTATGGATGGGTGGATGTTAGGAATGGTAATGTTTTTCATAAGTAGCATAATCCTGCTAATATGCATCAAAAGCTGCGGTGCAAACTTCACCAGAGCCTGTGAAGGTAGGACTTGGAAGCAAAATTACACTACGGTATATTTATGTCCAGTTAATTTTGTTACATAACACTCTCTTGACTGCCAGCTTGCCCACAGATGTCAGAGCTGTGATTATTATGCACAGTGCCTCTTGTGAATCAAACTGCAGTAATGTTTTGAGTTTTGAGAACTCACCCAATGACATGAGTAATTACCCTTGCATGTGAGAGTCTTGTGAGGTGTCATGCATGTAGATTCACTTTGCAGATTGGTTGATTTAAGAAGGCTGTTTGATGAAGAACTCATGATAAAACTGAACATCCATGATCCTTGAGTATGGTTTAAATTACAAGTATTATACATGTTGAAGAGAATCATGTAAAAATGTTAGAGCAGTGGCATACATAATTTGGTTATTCAGATTTCATGGTGTATATTAAGTATATCTTATTGTGCAGTCCTGTGGTGTACATTTATTAATGTTTGGGTAAGTACTGAAATATTATATTTAGTTTGTTTTCTTGGTTTGTTGTAGCACCTGACTTAAAGTATGTGTGGAGATATGATAGTGCATGAATAGTATTTGAATTGAGTATTTTCTCTCTCAAATTCCTCTAAATAATCAAGCATCTCATACAAATGAAGCAATGGTTCTTCAATTAATGGTAAAAGCCTACTTTCCACAGTACAATTTTCTAGTGCTGCATCCTTTTTTTTTTTTTTTTTTTTTTAATGGACCATTTAGCCATTTAGAGCAGTAATGGTTTAGCACTGTCTCACGGATATATGCACAGTACATGCATGTTTTGTAAATATTAGATACATAACCAGGTGTGTTTTGTTGAACAGTTATCTGGAGACAAGTTAATTTAGGTACCAACAGGGAAGTTTCTAGGTATGACTTCTTCAAAAAACAGCCATGTTGAAAATGGTAGTGTTTAAAACCCTTGTAACAACTTAACTTTGCTTTCAAGTGAAACTTACTGAAACTGCAGGTCATGTATTTTTATTATGCACTGTATTTATAAAGATGTTAAGGTTAATGTATTGCTGAATTAAATAATGCTTTATTTTGCTCTTTATAAAAATACTGTATAAGCATACTTTGGCCAACTAACCTCAGTAGTTAACAAGATATAACAAATTCTGGCAAATTTGAGGTGGTTTATTATTATAATGAATTGCTGTCATGTTTATTACTAAAGCAGTCAATTCCTTACACAATACTTCCATCCTTTTTAATAATGTTTCAGTAATATTTAGTGCCAAAAAGAAAAATGATAACATGTAAAGCACCACATTTCATCTCAAAAGTTTAACAACAAACAATTGCATAGGTTTATTTCTTCTTAGTAAGCTTCTGTGTCATAATTTTGCTGCCAAATAAAGTTTGAGGTACTGGATTGGAGCTTTCTTAAACATTCATATGGCTGTCTATAGTCATTTTGTTTTCATCTGACTGAACTGAACTGCTCCCACAACCAGAAATGCAAAGTTGTGATTGCATGAAATATGATGAGCCTTATTTGTGAGGTAGGAAGAAGTCATCATCATCATCCAATCCTGTGGCACCCCATGAGGAGTGTAGGAGCCCAGGGCTAGGCAAGTTGGTCATGACATTTAAGATGAGAGTGACCAGCCTCACTCATCCTTGGGTGACATTATGTGAGTAATAAACCCCAACCACCCCTTGGATATAAACCTGCACAGGCTCAGTCCGATTGGAGCACCTTGATTACCCACTAAACCACCAGGTGCCATAATTTGGTTATGGTTACCACCCAGCTCAGTAAATGGTTTCTTGGTGTACAGGAAATCATCTGGTTTGTCATTCAGTGTAGAGTCACCCATAGGCAGAAGGAAGAGGACAGAATGAAGGAGAGAAGTACAGAAGAGTGAGTGTTAAGTCACCCGTAGGCAGAAGGAGGAGGAAAGAATGAAGGAAGGAGACAGAATAGGAAGGAAAAAAAAAGGAAGAGAGGAAAGGGGAGACACCCGAGAACAGCACTACATCGAGTAAGTAGAAGGTGAGCACCCCCCACGTACTGCATAGGAAGAAGTTACTAGTCAAATTGACCCTCCAGTCTGGCTACACTTGGCCATCTGAGTTGAGAGGGCTTAGGTATCTTTGTCAGGTTAAAGAGGGGTGATAAGAAGTGTTTATAAACATCTGTTGCAAATGGTACAGTACAGGTATTACTGTACCATGATTATGGTAATTTTAGAAGAGCAGAGAGCCATTGCAAGGGTGCACAGAGGTTGGAAAAGTGTAGAGACTTTTGTTGCCAGTCTTGGCATATTGGGTGTTCTCATTGTCCATGGGAGGGAAATTATTTAGTACTTAATGTATATTTGGTGGTGGAACAAAGTGTAAAAGAGGAGAGTGAAACTGAAGTGGAAGAATTGAGAATGATCCAGTGGGTACGTTGAGTAAAGATGGATAATGGGACATCTCTAGAAAAACTGAGAAGATGAATGAGAGTGAAAAGAATTAGAAAGGAAGTAGAAAAGCAAAAACTGAGATGGTGGGAACAAATTGAGAGGATGGACCAGGGAAGATGGGTGAGGAGGTGGTAGCCAAGTCAGCTGGGGGAGTAGTCTCCTGGCCCTGTGGATGTGAGTTTGATTCCTGGCTAAGGCAAGGAACAGTTTAAGAACTTGAATTTTGTTAAAACAGACTTCACTGATCAACCATAAGACTCTCATCCTCCTGATGTCCATCATACGTATCCATAAAGCAAGCTGAGTTCACCCAGCTAGGCTTAGATCAGGACATCGCATCTCTCAGCCCTATTGACTTATCAGCTTCAATTTGAGTAGGGCTGAATCACAGATGACGTGTGGTGATAAGTGGTGGTGACCATCATCCACTCACTTGATGTTGTGCTGTCTACTTTGTCCTTCATCTTTATCATCCTTTTTCTTTGTCTGCCTTCCTCTGTTCCTATTTCTGTCATTATTCCTATAATTTTTAAGTACAATATTCTTCTTTTCACTTAGGGTGACAGCAGTAACAAAACTTATAGATTTCTTCAACCCAGAAAACCATTTACAATGCTGGGTAGTAATCATATAACCAAATAATGGAGTGATGTGAAGCTTCCTATGGTGCCCTTGTTAACTGAATGGAGAGATACAATTGCAGCATCCATCTGAGAACCAAAGCTCCACACTCTTTCCTGTGCCTCACTGTGGCTATTGTCTGGTGCAAGAGAACACCAGTTAACTTCATTGGACAGCCCTGCAGGGGCAATTGCTTGCCCATTCTTGACGGGTCTGCTTGGCTAGGCAGACCGGTGTTACTCAGTAACAACAACAGACAACGTGTGCCAAGCTTGTACAATATGTCCACACTGCATATCACAGAATGTTGTATGGCACAGCACATGATACATTAAGATGCAGATGCCACATCAGTGGTATAGGGAAGCTATAGGATTATCCTGTAGGGGCAGTTGCTTGTCTAAAGTCAACAGGTCTGCATGACCTATGAATTAGCATTAAGTAACAACACCAATAGTCATCAGAACCACGACATGATTCGATGTGTGGATGGACAAGGGGCCCACCAAGATAAAAGGTAATGTGGTAATAGGATAAAGGAGTATAAGCTGCAGTTATAGAAAAAAAGAAGACTGTTTAGGGAATAGAAAAGGAGTGGTAACAGAGGAATACACGACACCTGAGCATAGAGCCAGAAAGATTTGTATTCTGTATAGGGCAAGGTCTGAATCTCGAGAGGCAATGACTGCACAGCCTAAATAGTGCTGAAGCAAGGATATATTAGGTGGCTACAGAGATGACAAGAGAAAGAAAAGGATGTCGTAGGTGAGTAGAGTGTGTGTGTGTGTGGAGAATGATGAGGAAAGAGTTGTTTTGGGGTTGCCAGCAGTGTCTCAGAGGAGGAACACTGGAGCAACGCGGGAAACCAATCGCCCTCATTGGATCTCCAGTGAGATCAACACCCTGGCTGCTGCACACCCGGTGGGTGAGATGCTCCATGACAGTAGCAGTGCTGGGGACCACACTCCACTGGGAGGGGATAATTGTGAGGGTTTGGATCCCAGGAGATCATGAGAGGTGGTGCCACTATGAAGAGGCATCCCAGTGGCACCTGAAGAAAGGGTGGTGATGGACAGTGAAGATATTAAGGATGTGTGGGGAGCAAACTGCTGAAGGAGGAGTTTGACTAGAACAGGGAAAGTTTGGAGATAGCAGATCGTTGACTAGAACAGGGAAAGTTTGGAGATAGCAGGTCATTGACTAGAACAGGGAAAGTTTGGAGATAGCAGATCGTTGACTAGAACAGGGAAAGTTTGGAGAAAGTAGATCCAGTGCTTGGCCCTTGTCCTTTGGGTGATATTGGTACCATGAGAGAGGAACTGAGTGATGAGTTTTCCATGAGTGATGGTGTGCATCAGGTGACAGTTTTAAGTCTCTTTATAGTTGATCATGATGTACGAAGCTCTCATGTGACTTCTTAACTGGAGTCCCATGGGAGGTGTTGTATGCTGATGGCATGGTGCTGATGGCTGAAAATGAAATGGTAGCAGAGGAGAGAGTTAGGAATTGGAGAGATGGAATGGAATATAAGCAATTGTAAGGAAATGCAAATAAAAGTTATGATATCAGTAGATACTGACTTTGAGTGTGTGGTACATTTGGGAGAGTATAAAGAGGCATAGAGGTGAGAAAGGATTAATATTGCTGGAGGGTCTCTTATGTGGAGGAGACTTATTTTGGGGACGTGATAAATGCTGGAGGTGGGGCCGGAGCTGGCTTGGTAGCATGGATAAGGTCACCCTCAGTGCTACGGGGCCCATACTTGCAGCATGCGTTAGGTGTATAATGATGTACAGTACAATAGTGAGTCTGGTAGCAATGGAGGTGGATATTTTGTAGGCTCAAACGTAAAGATATGAGGATGATTAGATGGATAATATTGTGTCTTTGAATAAGAGGTGGGGGTGGGGGGGTAGGACAGTGAATGAAGGGTTGAGGAGGGATGGGACTTGAATGTATTAGTGGTGTAACGAAGAAGGGTAGCCTGAGATGATTGAGGAATGAGGAAGAGGAGGATGGAGGATAACAACAGGGTGCAGATGTGAGAGAGTGAATGATGAGGGTAGAGTTGTGAGATTATTCCTGGGCTCTTGAAAGAAATATAATGTACTGACATTCTTTCGAACATTCATACAAGTGCGTTAAGATTCGATTATGCTCGCTAGTTCAGCCACGCATGCCCAGTACGACAGTATTGTTAACATCGTTCGCCAAGGGTAAATGCAATATGACAATTGTTTACATGTTCATTTTATTGGATATTTCCAATTATTCCCATCGTTATTGTATCCACATATCTCGCATTTCCTCACAGGTCATGAAGTAGACTGCTCATCTTGTTCTTACTTCCAGTAGTTCTTTATTGTCCTTATCTTGCACTTTTTCATCTTTTTTTTTCTTTTTGTTTTCCCAGTTGCTACAAATTTTCTCAATGTATTGTTTTGTTCGGATGGATTTTTTAGCTATGGCTTCGACACGATTTTGTGAAAGTAACCTTTCTACATTATTAAAACAAATGTTTATCCCAGGTTAATTGTTTTGTATTCAATGTAAGCAAACACTTTTGGGATTTCTGTATTGCAAGCTTTCTCATTTTTTTAAATCAATGATTTGACCACAGAAGAAGGGACGATTGCAGCGATAGTGTTTACATTGCGAGGGGCACTACCCTTTAACCTAAGAAGAAGAAGAAGAAGATATTGCAGTTTCAGGCCTTATTAAATAGGCAATTTAAAAATTTCGGCTGGAAGTGGGGTATGTAAAGACACAGTACATTGTTTAGAACAGTTAAGGTCATGTTTGGGAAATAACTAATAGAAAGATATATGCCTTGTACCACCTGTCTCGAGTTATTATTCAGGACTACCACCTCGTTCCAAATCTTTATTGGTGAATGGATGAGTGTGTGGCCCAATCAGTTGAGTAGATTGGGTTAGTTTCCCCTAGGTCTATGCATTTTTATTTTAAATCTCGGAACCCCTCCACGCCCCACCACTAGGTAGGAAAAATGTCTGGTTGCTGATGATGGTGAAATTACAGTAGACCATTGGATGCCATAGACAGCAGCCTTGGACAGACAGTGTGGTAGGAGCACTCACACCAACAAAGTATGAACATTTTGTGACAGGGACAGTATCAAGTGGTAAATAGGGTAATCTTTAGGGAGACATTCGACCATCTTATTTTGCAGTTTCTTTCAGTTTTTCCTTTACCTTTTCATGGTATTCTTGGGTATTGTCTGATTACATTTTCAAGCTTCATCGGTTTGTACTTCATTTAGAAGTGTTTAAAATCATTTTAATATGTTTGTTTGCAGATAGGTGCCATCTTATGGTGTGCAAAGACAGACAGATACCAGACAGATACCATTTTTTAATAAAATTCCCCTTATCAGTGCCCATTTATCCAAATCTAACCCAAATTTATGTAACTTGACCCAACCTCTGTCTTAACCTAACTGAAAGGATATCTTCAGCTTCCATGCTAATACAAAAGAAGTAATTGTCTTTATAAGGAGAAAAAATATTTAATTAGCCAAAGGATATGACATAGTGTGTTAGTTTAGGTGATAGGCCTATTTGGCTGATTTCCCTGTTCCCTTACAGTTCTTTGAGATTTCAAGTGTTAGGCTGTAAGACTTGTAGTCTACTCCTTGAGTGTGGCAACAACTTTTCCTTTTTTTTTTTTCTTAAGAAAAACTAATGAGTTCATGTTTTGTTTTTCTTTTACAGTTGAGACCATAGAGAGAACTGCAGTTTACTTTGACTGATATAACTGTACAAGAAACACCCTCGAAGATGAATAGAAATATCAAAGGCAGGATGGCACGGTCACCAGGTTCTGTAGGAGCCGAACTGGAAAATCAGTTCGTTCTCAGATTACCAGTGGTCAGTACAGTACTATCATGTTGTTCAGCAGTCATACTTTGGGTCATTGATACACATGATTACAAATACAGTATTCAGTTTACAGAACAGGCAGACCCTGAGATACAATACCCCTAGATGCGATATCCCGGCATAGTGATGGAGGTAGAAATACCACCCTACCTCACCAAACGATGGCCAAATCTCAGTATAACGATTTTTTTTTTTTTTTTTTACAAATTTTGATGATATGTTAGACTTAAATTTTCTGTTTAGGTTGATTTATAAACTGTTCTTAGACTTAGATTAATACCGGTATGTTTTAGTCATAGGTGGGGTGAACATTGTCATTTTGGGGTACAGTTTACTAAGTTTGATTTTTCCAAACTTATTTTTGATGATTTTCAGATTTTATTTTTGGGTTTAGGTGAGTTATAAACTGCTTTTAGGCATAGCTTAAGCTATTGGGGGTTTAGGTTATCCAGAAACTTATTTTTGGACTCATTTAGGTGAGTTTAGGACTTGGCTGGGGGGGAACCCAAGGCTCAAAAACATATTCCTATACTTTGCATGTTAAATCTACCCCGAGATACGATACCCCGCCTAGTGATGGTTTTTTTACTGAACCAATTGCATCATTAAACCAGGGTATGCCCGTATTAGTGTTGTGTTACTTGGGGTCATATCAGCTATAATGATGAGATGCCTTCAGGAAAACCCACCATTGAGCCGGGGTATCGTTAAATGGGAACATTATAACATAGAAAGTATAGGGATGTGTTTGGAAGCCTTGGGATTACCCCCCTCCCAACCAAGTCCAAAACCCACCCAAATGAGTCCAAATACAGTACAAGTTTCTAATTTACCTAAACCTTGAAATAGCTTTAAAACAAGCTAAACTAAGCCTAAAAGCAGTTTATAACTCACCTAAACCCAAAAATAAAATCTGAAAATCATCAATAATAAGTCTGAAAAAAATTATCTTAGTAACTGTACCCCAAAATGACAGTGTTCACCCCTCCTTTGACTAAAATACATTATTCTTTGTCTACAAACAGTCTATAAATCAACCTAAACACAAAGTTTAAGAGTAAAATATAATCAAATTCGGTTCAAAAACAAAACCCACTGGATAACCGGGGACTGGCCATCGATAGGCAGGGAAGAGTGTTAATTTTTTCTCTTCACTAAGGCGGGGCATTGTATAGTGATGGATCATATAGTAGGGAATGCCTGTATACCAGCGGTTGAAGAAAATAATGTTAAAATTATAGCCTAAAAGTTTTTAATTATGATCTAATGCAGAGTGGATGATACCCACTTATCGGATTGTGCAGTACCTTATATATAATGAGCACTGTTAGTCTGGCTTACTATATTTAATTGTTGTAGCTACATTACAGTGATTATTGTACAGTAAGACTTCACTATAACGGACTAATTGGGGCCCAAGCCAGTCCGAAAAATGCGAAATTCCGATAAAAGCGACATCCGGACTTACCCCTGCTAATCCGGACTTTTTCCGATATATCAGACATTAGTCCGGATTGCGTCAGTGGTTTTCACCACCATTGCAGTATTGTACTGTGTTATACCTTCACTACATTAATCAGATGGTATAATAATACTGTACTGTGCACTGAAAAACATGTCTTTTACTTGTCTTATTGTGGTGAACATAGCTGAAGTGGTCAGGCAGTCCGGACTGCTTTCTGGCTTTATCGGACTTTTTCCGATATATAGGAGTTTAGTCCGGTAGCTCCTCGAGTCCGATAGAAGCGAATTCTGGTCTATTGAAGTCCGTTATATCGAGGTTTTACTGTATTATGATGGATTAGTAATGATACTGTTAACAGTCATCAGCAAGACAGCTGTACAGTTCCTTTCCAGCAAACATCATAGAATTTTATTTACATGACACTGTGTCTTAGAAGCCTGAGTATGTTTTACCAGTTTATGTTGCTGTTGTAATGGTAGAGTTCTTGGATTGGAACATATTGTAACCTACACACTGCAGTTTGAGTCCCAGAGGTGGGCAGAGGATTTTCCATCAAGTATAATCTACTACATGTAAAACAGGGACAAAATGAGATTGACAATTACTTTTATTTTTTTATTTGGCTAATTTTTTTTTTTTCAACCAGACAATATTTGTCCTCTAAAACCTTCATCCTGCTCAGCTGTTCCTTTACTTAGCTTTTAATATTTACTGTAGAAGTTTGAAATTTACATAAGTCAGAAAGTTGTATGCAGCCATCATGGATCTGGAGAAAGCATATGACAGGGTGGATAGACAAGGTTTGTGGAAGGTATTAAGAATATATGGAGTGGATGGGAAGTTGTTGAAGGCAGTGAAGAGTATGTATGAGGGTGCTAAGGCTGCAGTGCATGTGGATGGCAAACTGAGTGAATCTTTCCATTTGAAGGTTGGATTGAAACAAGGATGTGTCATGTCTCCATGGTTGTTCAATCTGTATATGGATGGGGTTATAAAAGAGATACAAGGTCGGGCAGTGGATGTTGGAGCAGCCCTAGTGAGAGAGGGCAGTGTTTGGAAACTCCCTGTACTGTTGTTTGCAGATGATACTGTGTTGTTGAGTGGAGACGAAGGGGAGCTGCAAGGCTTGGTAGATGAGTTTGGGAGAGTGTGTATGAAACGGAATCTAAAGGTGAATGTGGGGAAGAGTAAAGTGATGGTCTTCGAGAGAAGTGAAGCCAGTGAGTGTATAGTGAGATTGGATGGGAAGGATATGGAGAATGTGAGTGAATTTAAGTACTTGGGCAGTGTGATGAGTAAGGATGGTAGTCTGGAGGGTGAAGTGCTCGAAAGGGTACAGCAGGGAAGGAAGGTTGCTGGTTCGTTGAAAGCAGTGATAAGAAACAGGGAGGTGAGCATGGAAGTGAAAAAGTTGTTACATGACAGTATTGTGATACCAACTCTGACATATGGAAGTGAAGCTTGGACCCTGTTAGAAGGACAGAAGTCAAGAGTGAGAGCAGTGGAAATGAGTTATTTGAGAGGAGCATGTGGAGTCACATGGAGAGACAGACTAACAAATGAGGAAGTGAAGGAGCGTTGTGGTGTGGTTGAGGACATGATGGGAAGCGTTAGGGGAAACACGTTAAGGTAGTTTGGGCATGTGGAGAGGATGGAGAGTGAAAGACTGACGAGGAGAGTGTATGTGAGTGAGGTGGAGGGGGCGAGAGGGAGGGGGAGGCCGAGGATGAGATGGAGGGATGGAGTGGAGAGGTATATGAGAGAGGGGGGTGTGAGTTGGGAGCGTGGTAGTGAAATGGCAGGGGACAGAGTGACATGGAGGCGATTTGTTTGTGGCCACCCTGTTCGGGATTGAGGTGTCTGGCAATAGATAGATAGATAGAAAGGTACTAAGGTGATTTTGTCCTGTTAATGAAATGTCACTGTATATTTATGTTATGGGCGTGCTGTTGATGTGTGTTAACCCCTTCGTCATGAGCTTAACCCCCTAGCCATTTTTCCAAATTAGGGGACACTACCAGATCAACTTCTTAGGTAACAATGGAACTTTTTTCAGCAATTTTTCCTTAATTTACAGGGAACTTAGAAGCAGTAATAGTAGTTGTTGTAGCCCCAGGTTCTTCTGAAAAGTGAACCTGGTGGACTAGTTTATATTGCCCATCTCTTGCAGTTCACCTCCTCTTGGGGGGACAGGGAAGTAGTTGAGGGACGTTTTTATAACCAGACAGGTGAGTTGCCCAGATATATTATTGCCATCACATGAAAGCATTCTGTACCAACACTGTTAATAGCAGAAAATGGTTGGCCTGTAGAGTAATGGTTGTTTTTAATGAAGACTTATTGTATATATTTTCAGGCCCAGGCTGCTACCCTGCGAGAAGCCATCAGGCAAGGGCAGACAAACATCAAGGACCGTTTAGCCATCCAGCTGGATTTCACCAATGACAAAGATGACATGCGCAATGGTGTCATTACCTTTGACACCATCATGTACAAAGCACGGGTAAAAGTTCATCCTGTTATTGTTACTTTTTTCTTTTTTTATAAGCTGCCCTCTCATGGTTTGAGAGAAGTTTTATGTAATTTTTCTTGTATATTCTTCTTTCAACACTTTCTCTTTCTTTGCAGTAATTGTTGTGCATATTTCTTACTCTTCTATTTTGTCCCTGCTTGCTTCCATCCCAGCCACTACTTCCTCTCTTTGTTGACTGCTTTGCCAAGTCCATATCTCACTGAGCTTTTCTGTTTTTCATTGGCTAACACCTTTGGAACATCACATACAACTTTGGCATTCCTAACCAGATATCACTTCTGGGAATTCCATAACTTTCTGAGTCCATTTGTTCCCAGTTGATAGACATCAACTCTTCCATTATCTATTGTTCATGTTCCTCTCCCATTGCACTTTTATTCTCTACAGTCCTCCTCCTACTGATTATTTCCATACTTCTCTAAGCTCTGCAGTCCTTGATGGTAACAATAAAATAAGAATATCTGCACTGTTGCCTATCAGTTACAGTGCATTACTTTTGTATGAGTATAATTAAGTTTACTCTCAGTTGCTTTTAAAAATAAATACAGTAATCCCGTGATTATCTGTCATAGTTCAGCCAAAGCCATGGCGGATAATGATTTACTGTACTACCTCTCCCCAGCCCCTCCATGGGGGGACATAGCCCCTACAAAAACACGTATACTGTATTGTACTGTGTAAGTATTAGGGTATCAGAAAAAACAACCCCAGATTCAATTTTCCTGATAAAAAGTAATGTATTTCATAGTAAATATTCATCTACTGTATATTGTACCCACTATACTGTAGTAGGCTACTGTAAAATATTTTGTTGATTTTTCCCATGTGGTTAGTGGTGTGCTGTCGGTTAATGCCATTAATGGATATTGCTTTAATTCAACCAGATTTTTGCTTGTCAGTGAATGATGAATGTGGCAACAGATAATTGGGGGATTACTATGTAGATTGTTTTTTATAGTTGCCCATGACTGTTTCTTATAGGCAGCTATTTCTTTTCAGTTGATGGACATGCCTACAATCCTAGAAACTTGGAAGTCTATTGATAGCAAGAACTTTTACAAAACTGCTGATGTGTGTCAGGTAAATTTCTCAGCTGTATAGCTTGTATGGGTTATTTATTACCAGTATATATTATATTTTTTCCTGCCATGCCACTGTAGCATCATTACAGTAAGACATTATACAATCCTTCTAAGGTGGATTGGCAATAATTCTTTAATTTCCAGAGGCCTCTCCTTCTTCCTCAGAACAATTAGCTTACTGTACTTCAAAATGAGATCACTCCTCAGAAGACTCATGAGTAAAGTTTTTTGGTGGTATGATGAATGAAATATTGATGTCCCTGTACTGATGTCCAGTATTGTAACTCCTTACTACATAACTAGATGCTGATGGTAAGAGAGGAGGAGGACCCACCAGAAGAAGAAGACCCAAAGAAGAAGCGACGTGATCCTAACAAGGTAGACAAGAAATATTTGTGGCCTCATGGGTATACACCCCCTCTCAAGAATGTTCGCAAGAGGCGCTTCCGTAAGACACTTCGAAAGAAGGTAGGTCTTTGTTAGTGTGTATAGATTATTCATGCTGTTGTCCTTCTTGATTGGCAGTATGCAAATAATAAGCAGGGCTATGGAGTCGGAGTTGGAAGCAATTATGGTGGTGCTGAGGAGTCGGTAAAACAGTCCCAACTCTGACTCCAACCACCAGTAAAAAAAATTTAAACATGATGTAGATGTAATGTGGAGCTATTGTCTTTTGAATGACAGCTCTTTCGGGCTTTTTCTTGTTGCTGCCACAGTGCTTTTATTCTTTTTTCTTATTTTCCACATTTTATTTAGGACTTGTTGTTTTGCTCTTCGTTCATGTTGAACATAAACATAGGTGCTGCCATCTGTTGACAGAACAACAAGAACAGAATGTAAACAGACGCCACAATCAACAGATTTCCCACTGAGTGAACGTGTCTGGATAATTTCTTGATTCTAGAATCAAGAGGTGAGTTTCTTTAATACGAAAGTACAGTAAACCCTTCATAAGCCGAACTATATGGGGCTCTACCCTGGTTCGAATTACCGATTTTTCCGGCTTACCGAATTTTCACCCCCCAAAATTGCAAAATTACCGATTTTTCACTCCCCCAAAATTGCTAAGACAATACCTATTACTTGTCCTTTCAACACTAAATTAAAGAAGCATATATAAATAAATAAGTTATGACAAAAAACAATTTAGTGTATTTAATATACATTTAACCTCTTCAGTGCTGAGTGTATTTTCATTTTGTTCTTGCTGCCACCAGACAATTTTAGTCAGTGTAGGTTGGATCTGTGGAAGTGCACGGGGTTGGTACAGCCTTCGTTAGCCCCTTCAGTATGTGAGTCCAGTCCTGAGTGCCATAAAATCGGCTGGAGGGAGCGTAAATAAAGTAGAAATAGACGTCACAGTACTGAAGTGGTTAATTGGTAGAAAATCATTCACAGAGGCTGTACAGACCATCGGTAGCGTGTGTTGGAGATGGATTTTCACCCCCCCAAATTGCAATAACAATACTTATTACTTGTCTTCTTAACACTAAAGTAAAGGAGCATATACAGTGTATATATTAATAAAGAAAGACAAAAAAGAAAGAATTCAATGCACATAATTTGCCTTTCGTCAGAGGCAGTAGATCGTCGGCAGTTTGTTTTGCTTTGGAGACAGAGGTGGTGGAGTTCACACTTGAACGTAAATTCTAAAAAGTACCCAGTATTTATTTCACTCTGTATTAAGAACTAAACTTAAATGTAATCACTGTAATAGACTGCAGTGTAACACCTTTCGTTAGAGGCAGTAGATTCTTCGAAGTTCGGCAGTTTGTTTTGTTTTGGAGACGGAGTTGGTGGAGGTGAGTGAGTTCACACTTTAACGTAAATTCTAAACTGTACCCAGTATTTATTTCACTCTATATTAAGAACTAAACTTAAATGAAGTCACTGTAATAGACTGCAATGTAACTCTTTCAGTAATAATAGTACTGAACTTTAATCATGATCACTACACTAAGTCACACATGCACATTTTTTTTTTTTTAAGCTTCATTCCTTTACGACTAGAGGTGCCAGTATCACTTCTTTTAAGCTTTGAACCTTCCATGGCAAGGCAGAAGGCAAAAGAAGAACACTGCTCAGTACTAGATGACAGTAAGAATGGCGCAACTACCGTCTCCAAAAGCAAGCAGCAGACTGGCGCCACGTGTCCGCCTGGTGCCATTTCTCCCCCTACTTTCGCATTTCGGTCTACTTTCATACGTGGTCTCGGCCTGAGTTCGGCTAACTGAAGATTCCGGCTTCTAAAAGTTCGGCTTATGCAAGGTTTACTGTACTAGGAACGAAATGGTTATCGTATAAAGTGACCTGGAGGTGTCTGCCAGTGCCTGTAAACTGTGAGGTGGGAATTTTGAGCATGTGCAAGTCAGTGAAGACCCATCATGGCAGATTTATTGTGGAGAAAGTCTAAGGGATCGGAGTCAGAGTCGGAGTCGGACGCACAAGAAATCAAGGAGTCGGAGTTGGAGTCAAGTGTTTTAGGTACCGACTCCACAGCCCTGGTAATAAGCCCAACCAAGCTGTGGATATAAATACCAATGAGCCATATCTTGTTTGAGCACCAAAACCCATGTGGAGGTGTATGGCACTGTATGTAGGAAGACTACTGGACCTAGAGAGCAGGCTGTGAAGCGTATGCCCAGAGTCGGACACACACACACATACATGCATGCACACACACACACACACACACACACACACACACACACACACACACACACACACACACACACACACACACACACACACACACACACACACACCCACACACACACACACACACACACACACACACACACACACACACACACACACACACACACACACACACACACACACACACACACACACACACACACACACACACACACACACACACACACACACACACACACACACACACACACACACACACACACACACACGCACACACACACACACACACACACACACACGCACACACACACACACACACACACACACACACACACACACAC
>JAGKTI010001306.1:15404-36389 GCA_018397915.1 Birgus latro | reverse complement strand
ATTATGCAAGCCCTGCTTGGCCTTCTAACCTCACTAAAACACACTACAACACCCTGTAGACCATACAGAACAAGGCCCAAAAAATAATCACAGGCTGCACAGCTAGTACACCTACAGACCACCTACACCAAGAAACCAAAGTCCTCAAAGTCAAAGATCATCCAGACATGAGAGGCACACAGATTCTTGCTGCAGCCTCCATAAACTCACACCATCCACTACACTACATGGCAGCACATCCTCACACACCAAGGAACATTAAAACAACACCCAGCACACGATATCATACACAAATACTGTCACCTCTTCCCCCTTGCCTGCCTAAAACCAGCTTCCAGAAGCATATCCATGCTCAGATTACTTGCCACTCCATTCATTCACTAAATGACAACACACAACTGCATGCATGGCCTCCTGATATCCACCTGTCTGAATCCTACCTCCCTCATGAGGCTTGGGTCCTCCTGGCCAGGCTAATAGAAGGGCCCTCTTGAGTTATCAGAAGAGGCTGGATGGCTCAGTCGCTGATGCCTGTCCAGGATGCAACGCAGCACCCCATACAATTAAGCACATTATGGAAGACCGCATTGCACACAATCACCTGTGCCAACAACACAGCATACACTCCTTAAGAGCTCTGTGGGAAATCCCGGTCTGGGCTGTGGCCTTCCTTAGGGACTCAGGGCTAAAATCCCAGTCTGTGCCGTGGCCTTCCTTAGGGACTCGGGGCTGTTCAGCCATTCTGCCTAGGGATCAACAACTATTACTACTACCAGTTCACTGCTGTCATCATTCCCAGTCATCATCTTTTTGAAAGCTTAATTTGACTTCCAGATGTGTGTAGCCAAACACCCTAATCCCTCCCATTCCCCAACCCCCCCTCCCTTTTTTTTTTTTTTTTCTTCAGGACATTCATTCCTACATTTGGCCATCTTTCCAGTATAATTATCTGTTTTCAAATTACAGTAGTTTATGTTCAGTGTAAGTAGTTCTACTAACATATTGTTATTTCTTTTTAACATTTGCATATGCAGTTTGTACATGTAGTGTTATAAAGAGGTAGTATAGTAACAAGGGATGATGAGTGCACAATATGTAGTATTTATATATAGTATTCTGTTACATATTCAGGCTTCTATGACATGATTTTGTAAGATAAGGTTATTACCCTGAATGTGCTGTTTCATTTATTAAGATAATTTAAATGTATGTAGCTTTATGTTGGGTTTGTCTTATTTATAAAATATGTACCAGTATAATGAGTTAACAGTGTAGCACACCACATGCATTTATACAAAGAAAAGGCATAGTAGTGAAAGTCAAACTCACTTTGTTAATTTATTCATCGTACAAGGACACCGAACTAACAAAATAATATAATTTTAATATATCTGGCAGTACTGTATCTTGTACTTTTTTATTTATTTACTTTTTAACTAGTAATCTATGTACAGACCTCAGGGGACACAGTTCAAAGGCATTTCTACAGAATTTGGCAAAGAATACAGTAGCAGTGTTGCAGGGTTGAGCCTCAGGGGGGGACATTTGACCATATTGACAGGTTCAGTTTGTAGGGCATGGAACAGTAAAGGTATTTGTCTTTTGTTAGAGCATTGGGAAGATGCTGATATCAGTATTCAAGACTTTTTTTCCCCCCAAGTCCACAGGCACCTTTTTAAATTTTACTTTTTGTACCTCATTTTTATTCTGTTGATGTTTTTTCTGACACTCTGGACCTCACTATACCTCATCCTAGGTTGAGAAAAAGGGTATGATGATGGTGATTACCACCTGACTGTTTTATTCAGCTTACTTCTTGGATAGACTCTTCGAACTGGAGGGGTTAGTTAAAGTGTTAAGAAACTCCATCAGTATGAGGAGCCTCTCCTAAGTAGACGAAAATGATCTGATACCAGTAAGAATAAACCAAAAGAAGGATGTCAGCCAGATTTAGTGAGTTGATGAGTGACAGATTTGATGGTAACCTTAAAATAGTGATGTATTTCCTTGGCAGCAAGTTTTTGGCATATCCTTAAATTACAAGGTTAATAAATTCAGGATTCTTCATTAGGCTAAATTTTTTACCAGTACTCATCTTTCAGAAAAGCAAATCTTTGATGTCCATAACTTTCCCAAAATTTAATGAAGATGCACAGTGAATTGGAGGTGTGTTAGTTAAGTGAAGAGCCCTTATTTTCATGTTTATCATCACCCATGTGCCTTACCTTGATTGATGATCAAGCATTTTAAGTTCAGGATATATATTTAAAAGTTCACCTCTGAGAAAATATATGAAGGTTCACCTTTCAGGTTTCAGGTTTATGCTACAGATACACTTTTTAGGCTGTTAAGTTTCCATTACTTGGAATTTTTGTTGTAGTTCATATGTTTTTTTTTAGCCATAGTGCTTTGTTCTTATGGCAGTTCTTTGGAACAGTAGTAACTTCTGTACATTTAAGCCCATTTTAGTGCTTACGTCTGCTTTGTAGATGATCTATATTTTAATGCAAAGAATATGAGTCTTGTTTTGCTGATACTAGACATACCATTTTTATGCTCATATAGTGGATAGAAGCTCACTGTCAAGAAGTGTTTGTACCCGTCAGTTCCATGATGAATGCCTGTGAATATGGCTAATTGTCAGTGGAGATGCATTAAAGCACATGGAAATGCATAGTCATAAACTCTATGACATTAAGCCAGAGATCATTTTTTGTAACACTTAATGGGTGCTGGCGGTAAACACGTTTGCATACATGATACAGTATTCTACCAAGTTTCATTACTCTACAGTATACACATGTACAGTAGTCAACACAATCTGCTTTAAATGATACTTGTTTTCTAATATGTAAAGTACGGTATACATAAGACAATGTACTGATCACATTTAGTTTGTAGCAGTCATACATCTGTTAGACTTAGGTATGAAATAAAGAGACCTGGTGCAGTTACAACATTCAGGCAAAGGATAAGTGACATCCTGTTTACTAATAATAAAGCTGGACTTTTTACATGGTATAAGCAGTGGAAATGGTATTGATTCAACATAGATTTCCTATTAATGTAACATATTGCAGTACTTGTAACGTACAATAAATATCAGACCCTGAAAATGATTTGTGGATCAAGTAATTTTGACAGTAACACTGTAGAAGTGTTCCTGCAGCTTACTGTACCTTGTTAAGTGAAAATCAGTTTAAGTGAGGGATAGATTTCAGAGAGAAAGATTATTTTCTCCAATATCATAATCATCATGATCATGCTGACCTTTTTCACATCTAAGGATGGGGTAAGGTAGGGTCCAAAAAGCAAGAGAAAATCACAGTCATGGGTGCAAATTAACATTGAAGTGTATTCAGTTATTAAAATTCATAAACAAAGAAGGAAATAGCAATATATTCAGATAATGCTTATTGTTTCTATATAGTTTAAAAGTTTTATGTGAAAAATGTGTCAAGTGACAGTGTGTTAAATGAAGAATTACTGTACAAATTTCATGAATAACTGAGTCAGGATTTGTGGAACTGGTTTGTGGTAACTTATTGAAACGAGTGAGCACCTCTGTCCAATCCAGTACTTTTTTTCCCCTTAGATTAACCTCACAAATACATCTTTAACCCAGTGCATCCAGTAACGTTTTTATTATATTCTGGCCAACCCCAGATGATTTTCTTTAACCTAAGAAGGGTCCTGTAGGGAAGGGGTTTGAAGTGTCACTTAACTTGTCCACTGTAGTGACTGTACAATATTATCCTATTCTGTGTAATCCCAGACAGTTATCAATCGGTCAGTCAGTTGATACCATGCTTCCCAAGGAATCTCCATACTGATACAACTCATGATTTCTATGGACTGGAAACTAAACCAAGTGCCAAAACCAACTACTTATTTCCCTGCAGTTGCTGGAAGTGTTAGGAACCAAGAAATCTCAGATGATATGTGTAACGGAGCAAGAGACTCAGCTTGGGCTGTGACTTTGTTTATGTGTTTTTGAATGTTTCTTGTGTAAGTGCATTTCACCTCTCTTTGTATTACCTCCCAGGATCGATTATTTTCATCCAGAGACAAGAGCACCGGATTCAGTGGGTTAAACACGGTATTGTACTGTATATGAAATCATGGTTTCAGGAAATTATGGATTTGGAATGGAGGCTTAGGTACACTTATGAAATGGACATTTTCAATAACAGTACATACAGATCCCATCAATCCCTTCTCCCTTTAGAGGCTAAGATATGAGTAAGTGTGTGTGTGTGGATGAGTATTTTGGTGACTGTGTCCTGTCTTGGCTACCCCCCATTAGAGGGGAAACAGCTTAGGTATATAGAGTATATAGATAGATACATTCAGATGTGAGGATAGTCTTCACTTTATTGTTTCCAGCTCATTCTTATTCATGCTCCTAATGCACAGTGTAGAAAATGGGATATTAACCTCTTCAGCCCTGGTTTATGTTTACAGTATGTGTGATTCTAGGTGCCTCTAGATGTTTTAATTCAGAGTGAGAGAGTGTTTTTGAAATGGAATGATTAGGAAGTGCCATGACATGCTCTTTCAGGACCAAGGGGCATTCCTAATCTGAATAAAATAATCTGGTAGTATTGAAAACAAGCAGAGAAGTGGTGTCCTCATAATAAAGGGGTTAATTTTATTCAATCCTGTAATGCCTCTTTGTATCAGCAGTATAGGAGACTTGAGCTAGTTAGCTTAGTCCAAACATTTTCTTTTTAAACATTGGTATAATCATGATATTGCTGGTGGTCTAGTGGGGTAAATTCCCAACCAGATGTGGCCCATACGGGTTGACATCTGAGGGATGGTTGGGATAACTTGATCTCATAATGCCACCTGCGGGTAGGAACTACAGTATATTCTTTATACTGTAACTTGACCTAAAATTCCTGTCTCTCCATCTTGAATGCTGAGTTATGAGAATAGATTAACACTAGAATATGATGCTAGTCATGAAGAAAAGGTATGGAAAGGATGTAGAGTAGTAGCGTTCTTTTTCTGCCAATGAGATGTGTAAAGCAAGCTGCAAAAGTATGAAAATCTGGGCCAAGTTAGAATAAAAACAGTATAGTCACTCTCACATTAAAATGTCGAGACTAAATAACCTAGCACCATTCCCCCACACTCTTGATAGGGAGGTAAAGAGGCAGGTGATAGATAATTGAGGTACAGTATGGCACAGTGAAGTGTTAATGTTTGACTTCTTGGTATAATTTTTTCTCTTGAAGCTTTTGGCAGATGGATTTTCTTCCTGTTCATATTATCTTTCATTTGCAGCAGAGAACTTTTGATATACAGTAAATTTTTAGTGTTAATTTTGTTTAATAAAAAATGTAAGGTGCCCTACAAGTGTACTTTGGGTAAGAATAAATAAACTGGTCCAAATACATTTCCATAATAATATATGAACCATGTCACATTTCCCTTCTTTTCTTATCCTGTGAACTTAGGATAAGGCTTGATCTTTATGTTCAATTTTGTCATGTGCTTTATTTGTTTATTTTTAGCCTCTTATCTGAGAATAACTAAAATTGACACTAAAACTGATATAATTGTCTTCTGCAGTCTCAAATGCATGACTACATTATTTCTTTAATTATAATTTTTTTACCAAAGCATAAAATTCCAAACTCTTGTGATCCTGGAGTGGGTGCCCACAAATTAATGAATTGGGAAAATTAAGTGGACAATTATGTACAATATTAGTACTGTACAGTACAGTACTTCTATACACAAATATTTAAATAAGATTCAGTTTATGATAGTTACTTTCAGTAGATTCTGAAAGTGATTCTTTAAAATTTATGATTAAGTGAACAGTCAGTATATCCTCAGTCCCAGAGGTTAAGAAATTCTGCACCGTGTGGCTATTAGACACTGTATAATTATGCTGGTTTCAGTGTAATGGTAATTTCATGGAACTATTGTCTTGCTAAATTGAGTCTTTTTATTTAGGATGAGAGAGAACTCAGCAGGTACTGGTGCAACCACATGATTCTGTACTGAAAGAGATAGGAAGTTTCTTTTGGCTCCAGAACTGTCAAAGTCATCTTAACCCATTGAATCAGATGATGCATTCTTTAGTAAAGTTTGCTACATCCAGATGACTGTATTCATTTTAAAAGAGGGCTTTTGAAGTGAAGGGTTCAGTGAAGCTATATCAAACCCTTCCAGTTCACAAGTCTTTTGTAAGTTGAATAAAACCCTCCAGAGGTAGTTGAAGTAAAGAATATGCAGTTACATTTAGGAATATGCACTGTTTGCTGTGTAAGGTTTTATAATGTCACTGGTTTTCCTTGTGCTTTAACCAGGGCACAGTGTTCATATATACAGTGGAAACTTGACAGATGTGTAAAGACAGAGATGCAGTTTGTTTTTAGTGTCTTACAGAGTACAGTCTCAGGTTACTCAATTGTGTGTGGCCACAGATAAAATCAGTATAAAGCATGCCTACTCCATCCCCCCCCTCTCTCTCTCTCTATCTCTCTCTCTGGCTCCAATGCAAATATTTCAGTCTGTCTGAAAATGGTTAAATGAAGTATTGTATACATTCTTTATGGAATATAAATAATTCGGCTTTGTATAGTACTGAATATGCAGTTTATAACAGCACTTACCTTCTGATTTGAATGCTGGTTATGTACATGTAGTATAAGTACTTTTTTTTTATTTTTATTTTTTATTTTTTTAGCCAATGTATTGTGTGTAGACACTATCATTAGGGTAATATGCTATGCTTAAGTTGTATTTACACATTACACAACAATCAACAGAACTGCATTTTGCATGGAGCACAAACATGTGAGGTACAGGTAGAGCATTTCCGTTCTATATTACACTATGTACACTCGTGCAGAATCTCATGCTTACACTCCAGTGCACGTACAGTCAGCTCCATCATTTGTAAATGATTTACATTGTACTGATGGAGGTTATGAAATATTGAAGGTAATGCTTGCCAACATTCTTACTTCAGACATGTAATTTTGTTTGTTTATCAGCTTGAGTTAATACATGAGGGTATTTGTTTATCAGCTTGAGTTAGTACATGAGGGTATATCCATTAGTAATAACTGAGTTATATTTTTCATATTTTAAAAATGGTACAAACTAAACATCAGATCAGTATCATGTAAATTTTGTTTTGTGTTGTAAATTACTTTGACATCAGGATAATAATTTAAAATTATCTTTGAACCCTGGCAGTAAAGGCAGCTATGATTCTGTAGCTGAGTGTTGGCAAGCATGTGAGTTGAGGCACATCGGGATGTGAATATAATTAGTCCAACACTGAGCTTTGCACATGAAACACTTCCATATCTGTAATGAGCTATGTGTTTGGTGAAATCAGTTGTCATTGCTATTAACTAGACAGGAGTTAATATGAAAACTTCAAGCATTTAAACAAATTTAAAGGTTGTACATTATAGATATTTAAAAGTAATTACTGTATGAATCATGCCTGTTGTTTACTGTTACCCATGATATGTTTTGTTATGAAGAGTGGAATTAATTAAGCCTAATGTAATATAGTGTCTGTTGATTCTAGATACTTAAGTGTTTTGTAGTCAGAAGCAGTAAAACTTCCTTTAATAATTTCTGTACTGTACTGTGTCAAGTGAAGCACAAAATTCAGATCACTGGTATCGTTTTAAAACAAGGATACTTTCTGCTGTTGTGTTAGCACAGCACAGCTAAAGGGTAGTGCATCCAGTAATTTGATTGAGACTGACTAAACTTACAAAGAACATGGATATAAAGAATTTCATGCTTTCAACCTCATATTCAATTGCAGAAAACAAATCATGTGTATAAATATAATAGATACATAATATATTCTAGCTTTTGTGTTGAGAAATAATTTTATAGTTCCATAAGTTGTGTTGACATTCACATTACAGTACGTTAACACTTTCGCAGTCTGAACCTCCTGCAGCCAGCAGAACCCCTCTGCTCCCCCCCCCCTCTCAATCTCCCTTCCATCTACCCTGCCACGCTCTTGAGTTTTTCTTTTCCAATCGTTTCTTCAATCCATTACATTTGGATAAGCGGATTTGTTTTTATACCGTTAGGAAGCTGAGACTGTAGAATAAGATGAAAGAAAAAAGAAATTGATGTTGCATAAAATAAAATAGTTATGATGAGTATAAGTTGAAAGAGAGCATAAGAAAGTTGACACGAAATCCGCGCACTTGAGTTTTTTCTATTTGGATCATTTTTTTCTATATTTGGATTAGCGAATTTGTTTTTATACCATTAGAAAGCTGAGTCTTTGTAGAATAAGATGAAAAAAAAAAGTAAATGACATTACATGATGCAAAATAGTTATGATGAGTATAAGTTGAAAGAGCGCATATGAATATTTATACAGCTTTTTTGTCGAATAAGTGTTTTTTGGTCACATTTTCAAATTTTCCCATGAATGAAAATACTGTAGTATCACTGAACTGGAAATTCAGTCAGGCTAATATCAGACTGAATTTCAGGATGCTAGGCACAATTTCTGATTTATGGGGAATATTTCTTTTTTTGGACGTCCAAAGAGCTGGTTGGACACTTTCAGGTTTGACGCGGATCCGCATCCCAAGACCGCGAAAGTGTTAATCTTAAACTAAATTTACAATCTATTTGGATTGTCGAGACCCAGCATAGCATTTCACATACTGTACACATTCTGTAAGCTTTGATGACTTTAATCAGGTACAACACCAATATTTTTTCATAGAAGTAAATATCCGTTTATTTCCAGCCTTCAGACACTTATGAGATTCTTAATGATCAAGAGACTATCAGTGAGTGTGGTATCCTGTGTCCATAACTACTGGGGCTTGCCCTAATTCTGATATTACAGTAAAAGCCAATAAGAGCTACTTGGGTCTCCATTCATACCAGCTTTATGTCCAGCATTTGCAAACTTGCCACATATCAGTATTTATGTGAACTGTTCATAAAAATCCAGCTCATAGCATTGTCTAAGTACAGTTATGGTACTAGAAAAAGTCCCCATAAGGCTTGAGGAACAAGAGTGTGCTAGAAGATTGAGCATTTCCTTTATTCAGTAAGCTTTTCAGAAATGAAGGCAAACAGAATTAAAGGAAGGAGAAAAAACAGTATACAGCAATAGCTACTACAAAGGATAGAGACTTTTGTGAAATTTTCTCATTCTATAATACAATATGATGGTAGACCTGTAAATATGGAAACCTGAGCAATTTGGTATCCTGAACACTGGCAGTTTCTTCTTATAGAAATGTTGATTACATTGTTACAGATACTGTGCACTGTTAAAATTGCCCTAAGGCAAATGTTATGTAGACTTTATGTGTACTATAAAGGGAAGCTTCATAGGCACATTATGACATCGAGCATTTAGTTATTTCATTCTTATCATCAGAGGCAAAATTTGATTGAACTTTATCCATAATAGTAGTTATCCTTTTTCATAAAACTGTGTTTGTTTTTAATTTCATGTACATTATATAATTGCTGTGTAGATGACAAGTTACTGCTATGATGACAGCTTGTGAGCAAGATTTGACAACAAATGTGGAGAAAGATTCTGTTTCAGTGATCTTAAAAAGTCATCATTATCATCACAGGATATATGTTGGAGCACATTACAAAGCACTTCCACTGCTCTCTTCTTGTCTACTGAAGTAAACTGGCCGAAATCTTTGTTGTGGTAATTTGTTAGCTGTAATTGTCTGCTGGGTTGATACACTGCAGGAGTGTTTGCTGTCCTCTCTGTTTCCCTGTGCATCACACTTCTCTTTACGTCTTTATCACTGCTCGTATCGTCTCTCACTTCACTGATTTGTGGAGCTGGCAATCGAACTTTATGCATGACCTTTTCTAGCTGTTCTAAAGGATTTGTTATGATCATATCTGTTCTGGGATCTCGGCCAAATATCTGATTAGTGAGCGGATGGTAAAACTGGTCTCCTCGGACGATGGATGAGCTTGGTCTCTTTCTCCTAGCCACAGCCGTTGTCCTTTGCCACAGAGGTTGTCTCTTTTCTGAAGGACTAAGGATTGACGAGAACTCTGGAAGAAGTCCCTGAGAGGCCTTCTGGAAGAGCTCATTGACTGCTGATACCTGGTGTTTAACTGAAGATTGTGTGGAGATTTTCTGGTGGTTGATGGTAGGCTTGATGTCAACTTTGCTGTGGAACTCAAGTATTTCCTTCACATCTGCTAACCCTACTAGGAGCTTGGGAAAAGTGACTTTCACCCCATTTTCACCTTCCTTGGCCAGTAAATAACGTCGCATCAGTTCAAGATATTTCAGCTGAATGTCTTGAATTCTGCGTGGATCCTGAAACTGTGGGTCATCTGGCTGGAAGAAAGCCACAACACATATGAGACTTAAGATTATTTCATCCTTCATCTCACGGGCATACTTGTTGTAAAATTTCATGATGGCATCAAAGGCTTCAGGAAGAACTGTAAACTCTTTCAGAGTACGTAATGTAATGGTTGGAATTTTAAGGGCTTCTTTGTTCCACTCAGCTGGCCATATTTCCCTCCCAGCATCATACATGTAAGCTCCATGCAGATATATTGACATTCCAATGCCATTCTTCAGCAGCAGAGACTGATCTGCCTTACAAACCTCTTGGAAATCTTCTACCCTATAGAAAAACATTCCTAGTTTCTTACAGATACAGACAAATAGATTAGCCAAAGCCTCAACGCTATCTCCATAGCAGTCGTCTGGATATGGTATGGAGCTAAAAACCTCCTCCTGTAGTGAGACAAGTGCTCGCAAAGTATCTGCCTCTCTTGGGTCTAGTGAGCGAGGCAGATCCCCATACATCTTGTCCTTGATCTTCTCCTCCTGCACATGCCTCTGTTTGGCTAGCCGGTTCTTCCACAGCACCATTCGGTCAGTCTCTGACATCACCCAGCTGATCTCCATTCCATTTTCCTGACTCTTCTTAAATCTGTAAGTAAAGTATTCAGATATGAAAAAGGACACAGTGCTCAGATTTTCTGTTATGATCTTGTTACCTTTGCCCAAAGATGTTACAGTTAGTGATTCTAATGAGCATACTACTGCACAATCATGTAGTATAAATTCCTGTAGTAAATACTTATGCACCTCATGGGGCAACATAGGATTGGATGATGGATGGATGGATGAAATACAATATTTGTAAGGTACAGATAAACACTGTACCATTATCAACATATTATTATTCTGTAACTACTGTACATAGATCAGTATACTAGCAATTTATGTGTCTGTTGTACTAATGACCAATCCCTTCTCAGTTTTGATGTCACTGTACTGAGCAAAAGTTTACTTGGAAAATTCTGTGGTTGCCTAACCCTGCTCAGCTCACACTTGACTCTTAACACAGCTGTGCATCTCACACCCCTCTTGGATTTATTACATTGATATCATATTGATTTATGCAGCCCTGACTTGTAAATAGGTGTGAAATCTCAGTAGTTGTAACTGTTATTGATCACAGCAAAATTTTCTTTGCTACTTCAGTAAATCTCCTGTCTTTTGTAATTGCTGAAGTATTTTGATATTAAAATGCCACTTATGGGATAATGATAATTCTGTTTTTTATGCATTTAATACTTGTACTGTACTTATGTGGTGATGATGAGGAGCCTACATGTGGTGACTTAGTGCACCATGGGTGGAGCAGCTGTGGTGTCCACGGGGTAGTCAGACCTCCTCATATTACCCTGCTGTTGTCTGTGGGAAGAGCCGTATTCTGACCCTGGTGGGGTGTTGGCACCCACAAGTGAGCATCATATCCGTATATGGTGTATGTGCTTTACTGTATCCGTAGGATGACCCCACAGAAGACGTTACATACCTGTGGTCAGCTGGTTTTTTTCAGCCAGACAGACTGAGGTTAGGCAACAACAACTGTATTTATGTTACTGTGTTCTGTGTTAGTTTAAGTAAATGCCAAAATTTTGCTTACGTTTAAATCCTGCTTTGTTGTTTTTGTATGTTTGCTTGCCCTACTTAGCTCTATACTGTATATTCCTCACTATCCATATTATAGCATTCTAATTTTGTATGTTTGCTCACCCTACTTAGCTCTATATATTCCTCACTATCCATATTATAGCATTCTAACCACAAAAACTAACCATAATGGTGGGTATATGACACTAACTTATGGAGATGTTTGGTAGCAATGCTGTTTCTGCCAATCTCTACTAGTACTTTAACACAAGTTTCTTCTGCACTTTATCCCCTTTGAAGCACTGTAACCTTACTTTTATGAGCATTGATCTCTAATTTCTTCCTCATGTACACACTGCCAAATTCATTTACCATCTTTTGAAGTTGCTCCTCTTGCTTAGCCAATAATTCATTATCATCAGCATTTAGGCACATTAAACTTTCCCACATACTGTATATTCATCCTGGCTCATTCTTATCCATGCACCTGTTGCTCGTGTTTTTATTTCTCTTATAGCAGTGTCATCATTACTCTCCTAACCTTTTTTCTCACCTAAGAATGGGTTAAGTAGTATCCAGCAACAAGGAAAAAGGAAGTGGGACAACAATAATTTGCATGCCCAGTGAAATGGAACCTATCTATCTATCTATTGCCAGACGCCATAATCCCGTAAGGGGTGGCCATTTGACTTTGAGTTATTCGTTTTACAGGGAGGGGCACAAACCCTCCACCAACCCACTTACTGACACGTAGGGAGCACGTATGGTTTGGTTATATGGTTACCACTCAGCGTTGTAAATGGTTTCTTGGCTTACAGGAAACCATTTGGCTTGTCACTCAATGTAAAGCCACCTGAAAAGGAAAGAAAAGCAATAAGAAGTGACAGGAAAGATGGGAGAAGTAGGAAGAGAGGAGGGCAGGCACAGAAAAAGAATGATAAAGGCTAAGGAAGAAGTAGGCANTACCACTAAATGTATACATTATTCATGCCCCTATAATCATGACAACCTCACAAGCCTGACCATCAGCATTTTTATTTCTCTCTATAGATGTGCTTCACATACATTTGCCACAGATTCACTGTATATCTGGCTGTACTAGAAAGCTTATTTGAGTTTAGTACAGTAATAGCAGTGAAAAGGTTAGTCTAAGTCTCATTCTGAACCTGGTTCATTGCTTTTACTTTGCCATAACATATCAGCTTTAAATTGTATGCTCTCCAATGGAGTGGATGGGAAGTTGTTGAAGGCAGTGAAGAGTATGTATGAGGTTGCTAAGGCTGCAGTGCGTGTGGATGGCAAACTGAGTGAATCTTTCCATTTGAAGGTTGGATTGAAGCAGGGATGTGTCATGTCTCCATGGTTGTTCAATCTGTATATGGATGGGGTTATAAAAGAGATGCAAGGTCGGGCAGTGGATATTGGAGTGGCCCTAGTGAGAGAGGGCAGTGTTTAGAAACTCCCTGTACTGTTGTTTGCAGATGATACTGTGTTGTTGAGTGAAGACGAAGGGGAGCTGCAGGGCTTGGTAGATGAGTTTGGGAGAGTGTGTGGGAAACGGAATCTAAAGGTGAATGTGGGGAAGAGTAAAGTGATGGTCTTCGAGAGAAGTGAAGCCAGTGAGTGTACAGTGAGATTGGATGGGAAGGAAATGGAGAATGTGAGTGAATTTAAGTACTTGGGCAGTGTGGTGAGTAAGGATGGTAGTCTGGTGGGTGAAGTGCTCGAAAGGGTACAGCAGGGAAGGAAGGTTGCTGGTTCATTGAAAGCAGTGATAAGAAACAGGGAGGTGAGCATGGAAGTGGAAAAGTTGTTACATGACAGTATTGTGATACCAACTCTGACATATGGAAGTGAAGCTTGGACCCTGTTGGAAGGACAGAAGTCAAGAGTGTGAGCAGTGGAAATGAGTTATTTGAGAGGAGCATGTGGAGTCACATGGAGAGACAGACTAACAAATGAGGAAGTGAAGGAGCGTTGTGGTGTGGTTGAGGACATGATGGGAAGCGTTAGGAGAAACACGTTAAGGTGGTTTGGGCATGTGGAGAGGATGGAGAGTGAAAGATTGACGAGGAGAGTGTATGTGAGTGAGGTGGAGGGGGCGAGAGGGAGGGGGAGGCCGAGGATGAGATGGAGGGATGGAGTGGAGAGGTATATGAGAGACGGGGGTGTGAGTTGGGAGTGTGGTAGTGAAATGGCAGGGGACAGAGTGACATGGAGGCGATTTGTTTGTGGCCACCCCGTTCGGGATTGAGGCGTCTGGCAATAGATAGAGATAGATAGAATTGTATGCTTATCTAAAATAACATAATTTAGCATACATATAAAACAGAAATAGAGATTGAAGCATTAACTAACTTGCATACATACAAAACAGAAATCAGATGAAGAGGGAAAATAGGGATATCATAGGTGAGCAGTGCATGAAGAATGATGAAGGAAGGGTAGTGGTGAACAGTGGGGATATTAAAGACACATGGAGAGGGCATTACAACCTGCTGTTGAATGAGGAGTTTGACTGGGTCAGGGAAGGTTTGGAGCCAGTAGATCCATTGTTTGGCCCTTGGCCTTTGATTGATGTTGCTACTGTTAGCAGGGCAGTGGGCAGGATGCAGGTGGGGAAGGCAGCAAGTGTGTCTGGGTTGACTGGTGAAATGTTGAAAGTCTCAAGAGATATAGGAGTGGGGTTAGTCACTTTCCTGATAAATTTGATTATATGTGAGTGTGTTGTCCCTGATGATTGGCAGGGGAGTGTAACTGTAAATGTGTACAAGGAGAAGAGTGATGCCCAGGAAAGAGGAAATTATAAAGGCATAAAGCTTTTGGACCAGATAATGAAGGTAATGGAATGGTTCTAGAAGGTATGATTAGGAAAAGTGTGATTATTGATTTTATGCAGTTTGGGTTTTATGCCAGGCAAAGAGACCACTGATGCCATATTCATTGTTCGACAGCTTCAGGAAAAATGTATAGGAAAGAAAAAGGATCTGTTCTTTGCTTCTGTTGATTTGGAGAAGACTTCTGACAGAGTCCCTAGAGAGGTGGTGAAGTGGGCAAAGAGAAAGCTTGGATTCAAGGAGGGGCTGGTTAGGGTGGCTATGGCTATGTATGTGGATGCTTGCACCCTGTTAAGGGTGAATGGAGATTTGAGTGATGAGTTTTCTGTAAATGTTGGTGTGCATCAGGGGGGTCAGTCTTGAGCCCTTGGGGGGGCAGGGTGGCTCAGTGGCTGAGCACTGAACTCGGGACTGGGGGGTCATGAGTTCGAGCCACGCCCAGTAGTTGCCATGCCGGGAGGGGTAGCACCCTTCTGTCACATAGCAGGGCTATATGATCTAATAGGGTCTAGCTTGGGGGAGCATTTCCCATTTTCTTGAGCCCCTTCTTGTTTTATCATGGTACTTGAAGCCCTCACATGTGACTTCAGAAATGGACTCCCGTGGGAGTTGTTGTATACTGATGATTTGGTGTTGATTGCAGAGAATGAAAGGGAGGTGGAGGGAAGATTTAGGAATTGGAGAGATGGTATGGGGCACAAGGGCTCAAGCGTAAATGCAGATAAAACTGGTGGCAGTACTGTCAAAGAAGAGGGAGAGTGGCCAAGTGCAATTTGCCACAAGGGCATGGGAAGTAATTTCATCTTGTGTTGTGTTGGTGGCGACCATCATCCACTCACTTGATGTAGTGCTGCGTACTTCTTCCTTAGCCTTTATCATTCTTTTTCTGTGCCTGCCCTCCTCTCTTCCTATTTCTCCCGTCTCTCCTGTCACTTATTGCTTTTCTTTCCTTTACAGGTGGCTTTACATTGAGTGACAAGCCAGATGGTTTCCTGTAAGCCAAGAAACCATTTACAATGCTTGGTGGTAACCATATAACCAAACCATATGTGCTTCCTACATGTCAGCAAGTGGGTTGGTGGAGGGTTAGTGCCCCTCCCTGTAAAACAAATAACTCAAGTCAAATGGCCACCCCTTATGGGATTATGGCATCTGGCAATAGATAGATAGATAGTGTTGTGTTATGATAAGTGGGTGCTTAAGAGATGTAGTGGTATTAGAGGTTGACTGTGAGATATGCTGATTTCATGTGTGAGTGTGTCAGGGAAAGCATGTGGAAATTGTCAGGGGTGAAAGGACTGATCTTGCTGGTGAGTCTCATGGGTGTGTGGAAGAGTTTAGTTAACTGGGAAACATGTTATGTGTTGGAGGTGGGGCTGGAGTGGTTAGAATGAGGAGTGGTTGGGTGAAGTTCAGGGAGCTGTTGCCTCTCTTGACACTGAGAGGGCTCTTCCTCTGTGCTAAAGGATCTTTGTATGCAGCATGTGTTAGGAGTGTAATGCTGTATGGTAGTGAGATATGGGCAATAAAGGATAGGAGGCTCAATTGTACAGGAATGACTAATTCGGTGGATGTGCAGTGCGTCCCTGAGTGCAAGGCCTGAGGGGGCTAGGTTTACAATGGAAGAGGTGAGAGTTAGGATGGGACTCCAGTATTGGTGTTGTGATGGGGTAAGGCAGCTTGAGATGGTTTGGGCATGTGGAGAGGATGGGGGATGATAATTGAGTGCAGAAAATGAGAAGTGTTAACGTTAGGGGTACGGCTGTAAGGTAAACCAAAAAAGACCTGGGACAAAGTCGTTGAGTGTGACCCTCAGGGATAAGGACCTGAATATGGAAGCTGCCAGAGATCGATCAGCATAGAGAGCTGCCATTAGGCGACCAAGGCCGATGCATGCAAGCGTGTTAGAACCTTTGAAAACAAAATGAAACAAAACAAGAGACTGAAGCATTAACTGACCTGCAGTACTGACAGACTTTACGATTTTGCTTGGAAATGGGACAGTTTTCATTTTCTGGACACTGGAAAGTTTTATAGGCGCCACTCTGCACTGAACGTCTGAAGAAGGCCTTGCAGGAGTCGCATGCCATCCCACCAAAGTGCATACTGCGAGCTGCGTCTCCGCACACCCCACACCTTTTATCTTCCTTCCCCTTGTCCTTGGCTTCCTTCCTCTGGCGCTTTTGACTCCTTTTGTGTTCATCTGGCACAGTAAATGGCTCTGGACTGGTTTTTTTGCTAGATGTAGTGTCACTGGTATTGCTGGCGGGAGAATAGGCCTGACTGCTCATGGAGTCACAACACAGGGATCTCTCATCTTGATCTAGTCTCAAGATTTCTCGGGAGTTCATGAAGTCAGGGTCTCCTGTCTCACAATTTAGCAAAACCACTGGCTGACTGGGTACCTCTACTACATCAGTTTGTGCCAGTGAGCGTTCATAGGTAGGGACGTACCCTCGTTTTTGTGAGTGGTTGCCCCAATACTGAGCATCAAGGGTTCTCTGTTCATTATTACTTAGACAAACACTGTCAGTCCACCAGTCCAGTGATTCTCTATCATTCCCAGTCATTTTGACTTCAACATGCGGTTGGCTCTTGTAGGGTGGGGCAAGGGTGTCAGTGGTGGAATAGAGTGAGCTGCCCACTGAGGAATGGGCATCATACCAATAGGTGGTTGATGGGAAGGATGGTAGACTATGTCCCTCCATGGCTGTACTGGTTTTGAGCTAGGAGGGTGGCTTCTTACATATTACCTCACATCTGTGAAGTAGACAACAGTGTTAGTTGGGTTTGGCATGAAATATAATCCAGTACATAACCAATATCTATTATAGAAATATTATTGTACAGGTATTTCAGGTATTCCCTAAAATATAGAAGTGGATCAAAAATTGGCAGAAGTGTAAATATATCTGATTTGATTACATGAAAATAATGCTGGTTGTAATTTGACAAGGCCTTACCCATTTATGTGACTATACCTTTAGTTTCACATTACGACTTACAGTCTGCAGTCAGTTTGTGGCTTCATTTACACTTTCATGGAACATTTTACCTGTATTTGTTCATCTACAACACCACACTGGCATCTCTGACAAAATTTTAATACCAGCTGAGAAATGGCATAATAGGTAAAATGATGCCTGGTGTGGTTTCAGTTGTATATATTGTAGAATTAGCAGAGCATTCATAGTAAGCAATATGGCTTTCCTGGATACTGTCATTTGCCAGGCTATGGATACTGGATTAGAATTATTTAGCTTGCTGAGTTCTGTGACTGGGTGTGAGTGGGAAAAGACTACTCTACTGCATTTTGTGCTGAACATTCACTGCCATGAAGAAATCTGGTCTGAATCAACCTGAGGATGAAGGCACACTCTGTAGTAGCCTGTCCCTAAATCTGAGGTAACTCAAGTACTGAAACAGCAAGCCGAATGTGATCCTTTTATTCAATGGAGCATACCATTATATGTGAGTTTGTCATTTTTTTTTTTACAAGTATAAACATTACAATTTGTTTTGCAGCAGGTTGCTACTGTTGGCTGGAACACAAATAATCAGTAAATGATACGAGTAGCAAGGTTGTCAAACACGCTAATTTTCATGAGTATAGTCTATATTCCAGGCAGTGGTATGTGTACTGATGGGGTAGCTATGGAAGGAAATGCTGCATCTGTGATATGGTCAGGAGGACATGTAACGAGGCCATAAGGGGGCATCTCAGGGAGCATCAAAATACATTCTGGTAAGATCCTGTGTTAGTCAGCATAAGAGAGGCAATTATTATTCTTTATGACCAGTAGTTTAGTCCAGGGAGATATAGCAATCCATGATGTAGGCAGTGGTGTGAGTTACTCCCTTTTTGGAGATACTCTACTGCTGCCCCTACTGAGAGAACTTTAACTGCTGTGCATAACCCTTTGAAAATACCAGATGGATGATGGAAGATACTGTCTGAGACAACTGACAGCAAATCCTTTTCTGTATCCTCCTACTTTCTCTATTCTCATTTCAAAGCCAAAGGTGGCTGTTGAGTATATGTACGCAACGATCTGTCTTGCTCTCGTGTTCCTGAACTTGATTCTTCTGAATTCTCTACTCTCTGGCTTTGGCTCTCCTGTCATTCTCTGACTAAATATATCTGTGCTGTTTACTTATCTCCTGATTCTACCAACTATCAAAAATTCTTCGACTATCTTACTTCTACGATGGAACACATTCTATCCATTTCTCCTTTCTCTGAAATCTCCATTCTAGGAGATTTCAATGTTCACCACCACCTTTGGCTCTCCTCTCCTTTCACTGATCCACCTGGTGAACAAGCCTACATCTTTTCTATCCTTAATGACCTAGAGCAGCTTGTACAGCACCCTACCCGTATCCCTGACTGCCTTGGAGAGAGTTCCAACATACTTGACTTTTTCCTAACAACTAATCCTTCTGCTTACACTGTTAATCTTTTCTCTCCGTTGGGCTCCTCCCATCATAACCTTATTACCTTAACCTGTCCTATTGCTCCAGTACAGCCTGTGGACCCTCCAAAGAAACCCGCCTGTGGCACTTTGGAGCTGCAGATTGGGAGGCCCTCAGGCAGTTCTTCTTTGATTTTCCTTGGAATGATTATTGCTTCCATGGCCGGGAGCTGTCTGAGTGTGCCCTGCGCATTATGGAGGTTATTCTTTCGGGCATGGAAGCATACATTCCTTTTTCATATCCTCTGACTAATGCAAGAAAGCCTTGGTTTTATCACGCTTATTCTAATGCTATCCGCAGCAAAGAGGGGGCCTTTAAAAGGTACCGGAGCCAACCCATCCCTGAATCACATCTTTTTTATATTTCTGCCCGGAATCGTGCTAAGTCTGTTCTTCGCTCTGCTAAAAATAATTTCATCCGTGGTAAATGTTCCCAACTCTCCAACTCGAATTCTTCTCGCTCCTTTTGGCACCTTGCCAAAAACCTTTCTAACAACTTTACCTCATCATCCTTCCCTCCTTTTTTCTACTCTGATGGCTCTGTAGCTATTTCTTCTACTGATAAAGCAGATCTCTCTGCTCAGACTTTCTCCTCCAATTCTACCGTAGACGATTCCAGTGCTGTTCCTCCACCACTTCCCCCCTCAGACTTCCTCATGACTGGCATTCTTCAGCAGATGTATTTTCTGCCATCACTGGCCTCAATATTAACAAGGCATATGGGCCTGATGGAGTCCCTCCTGTTGTCCTCAAAAACTGTGCTTCTGTGCTTACACCCTGCCTAGGTAAACTCTTTTGCCTTTGTCTCTCAACTTGTACCTTTCCTTCTTGCTGGAAGTTTGCTCTCATTCAGCCAGTCCCAAAGAAGGGTGACCATTCCCAACCCTCTAACTATCGTCCAATTGCTTTAACATCCTGTGTATCAAAAGTTTTCGAATCAGTTCTTAACAGAAAAATTTTAAAGCATCTTTCCTGTCACAACCTTCTTTCTGATCGTCAGTATGGGTTCCGTCAGGGACGCTCCACTGGCGATCTTCTCACCTACCTTTCAGACTCCTGGTCATCCTCCTTTCGGGACTTTGGCGAAAGCTTTGCCATTGCACTTGACATCTCAAAGGCTTTCGATCGAGTCTGGCATAAATCTTTGATTTCCAAACTGCCCTCTTACGGTTTCTATCCTTCTATCTGTGCCTTCATCTCTAGCTTCCTTTCTGGTCGTTCTATAGCTGCTGTTGTAGACGGCCATCGTTCTTCTCCTAGACCTATCAACAGTGGTGTTCCTCAGGGCTCTGTCCTATCACCAACTCTCTTTCTTTTATTCATCAATGACCTTCTAAGCTGTACATCTAACCCTATCCACTCATATGCTGATGATTCCACCCTTCACCTTTCCATTCGATTTCCGCAACGTCCATCTCAGCAGTTACTTCAGCAAACAAGGGATGAGGCTATGGCACACCTAATGTCTGACTTGGCTCATATCTCTGATTGGGGTAAAAATAATCTTGTTATTTTTAATGCATCAAAAACTCAGTTCTTACACTTATCAACCCGACAAAATCTTCCTCAGGATTACCCACTAATGTTTAATAATGTCCAGCTCAGTCCTGCATCATCCTTGAACATGCTAGGGGTTTCATTCTCTCGGGATTTGTCTTGGAAAGAACATATTACATCTCTTGTGAAATCTGCTTCCAAGAGATTAGGTGTGCTGGGCCGACTCCGA
>JAGKTI010001306.1:0-11644 GCA_018397915.1 Birgus latro | reverse complement strand
TTTAATGCAAGGAAGAAGGAACCAAAGGCACAGTATATATATTTAATGCAAGGAAGAAGGAACCAAAGGCACAGTATATATATTTAATGCAAGGAAGAAGGAACCAAAGGCACAGTATATATATTTAATGCAAGGAAGAAGGAACCAAAGGCACAGTATATATATTTAATGCAAGGAAGAAGGAACCAAAGGCACAGTATATATATTTAATGCAAGGAAGAAGGAACCAAAGGCACAGTATATATATTTAATGCAAGGAAGAAGGAACCAAAGGCACAGTATATATATTTAATGCAAGGAAGAAGGAACCAAAGGCACAGTATATATATTTAATGCAAGGAAGAAGGAACCAAAGGCACAGTATATATATTTAATGCAAGGAAGAAGGAACCAAAGGCCAGGAGCCCGCAATTTGTTCCCTCCAAGAAAAGATAAAAACAAGATAACAGAGAGCCAAAGTCAGTACATTTCGAGTACACCTACATAATTTATTTGTTACATCATCATTATCATCTTCATTATCATCGTCATCATCATCAGCATTATTATTATTATTATTATTTATCATACTTATTAGGTTACAGTATTTATTTATTTATTTAATGTTATGGAGAGGCAAGGACACAAGTCAGGAGTATGAGGAGTGGAAATTTGGTATCGAAGAGGCGCATGTGGAGTTACATGGAGAAGTGGACATGCAAATGAGGAAATTAAGGAGTGTTGTGGTGTTGATGTAGATGTACTGGAAAGTGATCGAAGTATCCTGAGATGGTTTGGCCATAGAAAGAATGGGGTATGAGACTGACTAGGAGAGTTTATGTAAGGAGGAAGGGGAGAGAGGGAGACTAAGGATGAAGTGGAGGGATGAAATGGAGAGGTATATGAATGAGTGGTATGAGTTGGAGGAGAGGCAGCCTGATGGCGGAGGACGAGGTGACGTGGAGGCAATTAGTAGCAGTCCCCGCTGGGATTAAGGGGTCTGGCTTCAGACAGATATATACATAAATAAATAGATAAACAGACATGCGGGTACATAGACCGGCAGACAGAGAAATATTGATAGATGGGCAGACAGATAGATAGACAGGTATATCTGTCTGTCTATTGCTAGACACCTCAATTCCGTAAGGGGTGGCCACAAACAGATTGCCTCTATGTCGCCCTTTCCAATGCAACATCACTGTCTTGCTTCCAGCTAACACTCCCCTCTCTCATATACCTCTCCACTCCATTCCTCCATCTCATCCTCGCCCTCCCCCGACAAATTTACTTTATATATTTTTAAAACCTACTGTGTATAAAGAGTGTCAATCGTGTTTCACGAAACAGGAGATGCATCTTGAACACTGAAGCACATCCGACCCTATTTAGTTACATGAGTGATTTTCATGTGTTGTGGGTTCTTAAAAAAAAAAAAAAAAAAAAAACCTTACAGAATGTATGGTAAGAGACATCATCATCATCGTCAAATTTATAAGCAAATATGGTCTTGCATATTTGGATCTATCATTTGCTGTTGTATGCTAACACCACTGTCTGCAATGTATGAGGAGAGGATAAGCAGTGAGGAGTGGTTGGAAGAAGTTCAGGGAGCTGTTGTCACTCTTGACATTAAACGGGGTCACCCTTCCTGCTGAGGGATCTTTGTATGTCTTGTGTTGTGAGTGTAATGCTGTATGGTAGTGAGACCTGGGCAGTAAAGGAAGGAAATATTCGCAGACTCAAACGAACAGAAATTATAATAATTAGGTGGATGTGCAGTGCGCCCTTGAATGCGAGGCTTTGGGGGGGAGGGGGCTAGGTTTACGATGGAAGAGTTAAGAGGAAGGATGGGACTGGAGTGTATTGGTGTTGTGATGAGGAATGGTAGAATGAGATGGTTTGGGCATGTGGAGAGGACGGGGGATGACAATTGGGCGCAGGAAGTGATAAGTGTGAACGTCAGGGGTAGGGTTGCGAGAGGCAGACCGAAAAGGACCTGGGACGAGGTAATAGAGTGTGACCTCAGGGTTAAGGGACTGAATAGGGAGGCTGCCAGAAATCATGCAGCATGGAGAGCTGCCAGCAGCTGATTAAGGCCGACGCATGCAGGCATGCTGGAGCCTTTATAAACGTAACGAACGTAAAGTAACGTAGCGAAAAACACACTGTAAAGTAGAATCATGATCATCTTTCAATCAGCATCAATAACTGTTGGGTTGGAGGACTCATTCCATTTCGATAACTGACAGAGAAACCGAGTGATAAATGGTTCCATTTTGCAGTAAAGAAAACAGAACCCGCCTTAAATTTTTGTTGGAAATGAGGATTTAAATTGTCTTCCGCAACCCTACGTAATCCTGCCTTAAAGTATGGAAGTGATAGTGCCCTCTGCCCTCCTGCGTAATCTTGCCTGAAAGATTTGAAGTGAGGGGTAATAATGCTTTCTACAACTGTGCGTAATCCCGTCTACTTTTACTTGAGCCACCAAACTCGTGGTTAGTATATGAAGGCAGGATCATTCATCCACTTAGGACTGAGATGTAAATTGTGCAGGGTGTTGCTTGTAGGAGGAGCAGGTGTGACGATTCCTTGTGTAGGTGTCACTATGTCCCTCCATGGCCTACATACAGGGCAGATATTCCATCTCCTCTTGAATACAGCAGTGTCACCATGAAAAATACTCCACTGATACAAGGGGTTAAGCACTGCTTGTAAATGTGAAAATATAGAGTGTGGATTCCCCAGAATTTCCCGTTCTGTGTAATTGGAGGTGAGGCGAAACAGGGGTGTGCGACAAAATGCACAATTGCACATCCAGTGCTCTTGACATAGAGCTGAGGTTGCAGCTGCACTGGAGGCACCTGTTCATGCAACACACCCAGGTCTATGTGCACACCTGTTGATTAATTATTCTATTGATGCTACTCTCTGGCGATTTTATTCAGCTCAGGGGAATCTTCTGAAATGAAGGGACTGAAGTAGGACCCAAGATACTCTTAAGAAGTTGCATTTCTATAAGCTTCGTGTAATCACCTCTTATTTTGCAGCAATCACCCACAACATCCATTTCCCCGCTTGTCATTTCCCTGGTTATCCTAAGTATTTTTTCCTTGGCATCGACGCTGTTAAGGTTGTATGTAATTAAAGTCATGTTCAGGCTATTTAGTTCCATTCACAGTTGCCTTGTGTTCAGCCACTAGGTAATACGTATCCTCTCCCCTAACCCAGACCCTAGGAATTCTCTCGACTTAACAAATTCGTCTGGTTTTTAAATTAACTTTAATCCTTGATGTACCAGTAGCAGGGAAAGGATAGTCTAAAAATTTACACCTTACCCAAGGTACGAGTACCCCCAAATGGTCGCTAGTGGTGGGATACTTTCTTGCAGTGGTTAACAGTATAATTATATAAGCAAGCACCGTTTTTGTCTAGGTAGAGTTCCTCCATTCCCCCTCTCTATCTCTCTCTCTCTCAGATTTTTTTTTTTTTTAAATAAATGGAAGACACATGTAGTTGTATGTATTTTTTTTTCTGTATTTAATGTGTTTCTCCGATCTCTCATCATCTTAAAAATCGGACAACTGAGCCATCAAGTTACATCAGTGCCACAACATGAAGGCGTCTCTCTCTCCAGCACCTGTGTGGAAGGTTTTGCGTGTGAATGAATGGAAGCATAGCCCATTTCCCCCGGATTATCTGATCACAGTTTCCCCTGCTTTTTGTGTTTTTCTGTTCCAGTTTTTGAATCCTGGCCACCCCATTCATGCCAGTGAGAAATAGGGTTAGGGTGAAACGAATAGAAAACGGTTTGGAATGGGATGTTCTATAGGAATTTCGCATTGTTGAGTTTCACGCCATTTCGCATTGATGTATTTCGCGCCATTTCACTCTTTATGCAGCGGCGGAATGACAGGTTCGGTTGCAGTCATTCTATTTTATTACGTATTAGCTGCGTTTTATTTTGAATTCATGAGACGACAGAATGACTGGTTCCGTTGCAGTTATTCTGTTTTGTTACGTGTTACTTGAGTTTTATTTTGCATGCATGAGAGGACAGAAGGACAGGTTCAGTTGCAGTCTTCCTTTTAATATATTTGAGCTTATTTGCTTACGTATTTTTATTTGGCATTCCAGAAAAATTGTAAAGTTAATCTGTTCGTGTCTCTCTGTAACTAACCGCTACACGAAAAAAAAGGAGCTACTTGAATTTTAAAACTCAGTAATCCCCTTCCCCTCCTCTCTCTCTTGCTGGTTGTAAAGCGACTAAGGGCTGAGCAACTGGTTGGTCATTTTGGCCTTGTAAATATGACGAGTAGCCAAGCCCCGGGCCCCTACGCTCCCGATCATGCAATACTGGGGTTAGATATGATGGATGAAAATCAAAAATATACACAGCAAGTCTTAATACACAGCGTAATATATGAAGATTATAAACAGCGAGTCTTAACACAGCATAAGCCCTTCAAGACGACGATTTTTCCTTTTTATTTAATTTTTGCAATGTACGGGCGATTCCCTTCAGCTTAGGAGGGATTTTTTTTTTTTTTTTCGAATTCGGGAGGGAGATGCCTGTAGCCTTCACTAACCCCTTCAATACGTTGTCTTTTTTGTATTTCTATTTTTCACATACCATTTTTTTTTTTTTTTAAGAAATGGCCCGGTTAGAGATAGCTTTCAACGAACCCTTTCCTGCCAATGTATTCTCCTGATCTGAATAAAATCGTCGGGAAGCAGCAAGCATTAATCAAAAAAGAAAATACGTCACGGAATAAGAGCGATAGCTTTCTTCACTACTTGGGTGCTCAGTGGCTCTGTCGGTTTAAAGTGCTGGTCTCTCATTTGGAGGGCGCCCTGAGTGGTGGGTTCGAGCTCCACCGAATAGCCACTTAGTCCGCAACACTCAAAGAACTGAACCTACGCCACACCACTGTCTACCTCATCTGTCTTGTGTGTCACCGTCTGTGCCATCTGTCCTACCCTCCTCCAGATCTCTCCCCCCCACCCCAACGTATGACACTAGGCGGTATTCTCGTGTGGTTAGGAAGCTCACTAACACCTCTTCCTTACCGGTTTATTTCTGATTCTGCTCCATTATTCTTCTGTGTTATTCATGTAATCTGTGTCGACATTAAAAGATAGCCTATATGAAGCAAGAAAGGGGGATGTTAAGGGGTAGTTTGGAAAATAAATCGCTGAGGATGAGGTGCTAGGGGCCATTATAGAGGGTCCTGTCTGATCAGTATATCATCGGATTATGTACTCAGTAGCGGTCGGCGCTGGAAAAAAAAAAATAGTCTGTAAATAGCCATGAAAACAGCTAGATAGATGGATAAGAGATTGACAGACAGGCAGATAGAGACATGATGGATGGATGGAATGATGAATGGATGGATATAGATAGATAGATGGTGAAATAGACAAAGACAGATAGAAAGACAGATACATAAACAAATAAACAGACAGACAGATGTAAAGACAGCCAGAGAGACAAACAGATGGATAAATAAAACATTGTAGGAAACGCAACTTAAGCGCGGGAAAGTTTGTGAATACGGAGCCGTGGATTGGTGCGTAGTATCGTAAGAAATGGCTTAGGATCTTTTGTGAATACCGTGATGATGTCTGGCAAATATTTCACTGGTAAAGAGACGCGTTTATAGGAAGAGTTGGCTAAGACGGTTTGTGAATACGGTGCACTAAACGGGTGCGTAGTATGGTAAAAACTAAGAAGTGGCTTAAGATTATCTGTGAATACGGAACCGTGCTTTGCAGCGTAAAGTATCTCACACACACACACACACACACACACACACACACACACAAAAGATGGTTTTTTGAATATGGAGGATCGTGAGCTGCATCATATAGTGTCGTAAAAATTAGTTCAAGATGATTTGTGAATACGGAACGTGCGTGGACTGGGACGTATAGTTTCGTAAAAATGAGCCAAAGATGGTTTATGAATACAGCGCATGCGTGAACTGGGGCGTATAGTATTGTAAAAATGAGTTAGAGATGGTTTGTGAATACGGAACATAAACGTCGACTGGGGCGTGGTAGGCAAGGGCAGCGGTGGTGGTGGGAGCCCAAACACGAGGCAAACTGCGCGGAATGTCGGGATGGTGTGACTAGCAGCGGTAACACAGCGACTAGTGATGCCGTCCGCCACCGACATCGCATCTCTCGCCACGCTCGCGAGTGTGGTGGTGGTGGAGGGTTCGCCAGCACCACCACCACCACCAACCAGCCTAGCAACCCAGCGGACCCAGCCTGTGTGTATGTGTGTGTGTGTGTGCGTGTGTGTCTGGGTCGTCGCTCGCCACCCCTTCTCCGTCGTCGCCCGGAGGCAGCTCCCCACGTGATCGTCAATAAGAGGGAGACCCATACCCACACCCCAGCCCTTCCTTTCCTTTCATTATAACCTCTCTCTCTCCTTATCCATACATTCCCCCACCCTTTCTCCTCTCCTTTTTTTCTTTCTCGGGACCCATACCCATAGCCCTGCCCATCCCTTCCTTTCCTTATATCCATTTCTGTTTATCCATTCATTTCCCTCCTTTCGTTTCCATCTATCCCTTCCCTTCCCTCCATGTCTTTCTACCTCTGTGCATCCCACTTCTCCCTTCTTCTTCTGTCTCAGCAATAAGTTCACCTACAACCATGCCTTTCCATTCCTTCCCTCCATCTCAGTTCTTATCCACACACTTTGATCTTCTCTTCCTCCACTACCACCATTAGCAGCATCATCATCAGCATCTTCACTCTGATGACCCCTTTTCCCTCTCATCTCCACACCGTTTGCCTTCATTTCCTTTTCTTTCCACCCCTATATCCATTTTTCCCTTCTACCTCTCTCTGTTCATCTATACCTCCCCCTCTTCTCCTTTTTTCTGTCTCTTCCCACATATTTATAAGTCGTATTCGTTCCCCACCATTTCATCTACATTTCCCTCTAATACATTTGCTGATCTATACACCCTTTTTCCCTTCTCCGTGGTGCTAGAGGGACGCCTTCCCGTGGTGGTACCGATATACCTGGACGACAGAACTGCCCTGTTTTACAAACGCTTCTCTACCCCCTCACTCCCCCGAAAGTGGATGGTGGACTGCAGAGGGACAACTTCAGCCTGTAGTCCGCTGGGTTCACGTCCAGATGAGTTTGGATCACCACCACCAGCATAACAACAACAACAACGACAGCCAACACTTCCCTGTCCCTCCCCTTCCCCACCCAACCCCCTTCTCTGTTACGCGCACACCCATTTTCCTTCCCCTGCCACCACTCCCCGTGTTCACCCTTACAGTGCCCCTTTACCCCCTCCCCCTCGTTCCCTACCCTCCCCATCTCGCCCCTACACCGCCCCTCACCCATCACTCAGCTCTTGACATCAGGCCCCGTATTTATAAAAGGATCCCAACCCGTTTACGGAAGGAACGCGTCTCCGTTACAATTACCATTTATCACGGATCGTTTTGTTTTCCATATTTTCTCACTTCATGATTCCGTCTCATTTGACTCTAAGTTCTTTGATGGTTGTATGGATAAAGATAAGTTTATTTACCAGCAATTTTATGTACGAATTAAGCCCAAGGAACTTTATAAATGCGCCCCAACAGGACGACCCTTTCCTTCCCCCTCCAAACACAGACCTTCCCTTTCCACCCCGAGTCGCCCCCTTTCCACCTTTCTTTCCCTCCCTCCCTCTCCCTCTCCCTGTATACATCAGTTTCTATACAGTCCCCTCCCTCTCCCCTTCCTGTCGCTCCCAGGCTTCCATCTCGCGCTTCCAGTCTCCCAGTTCCTTGCTCTCGAAATACTGTAGTAGCAAGGTCCACACTTTCACGCGATGTAAACAGACTGCGGCCATCGTAAAGGAACAATCAACACTACATTCCTTGGTCGTAAAAGGAGTCGTATCTTTGTTGCCACAGAAGATTTCGTAGCTCCTTTTCATTAGCCATTTATTTTGTACTTATCTTGTGTTATTATCAAGTCGTATTCTTGATGCCACAGAAAATTCGTAGCAACTGTTCCTGATTGATTTATTTTGTATTATTATAGAGTATTAGCGATGCCACAGGAAACGTCGTAGTACCTCATTCTTAGCTATTTATTTTGCATTTTACACCTTAATAGTCTTGAATGTTGTCTGTATGTTTATCATATCGGCCTACTTTGTATCAGTGGCTTGTGGTGTAAATGGCTGTGGGGGCTCCCTAACACCTCTTCCTTAGCGATTTATTTTCCCCATTATAGTGTGATATTATCTAGTACTACTGATACAAATAAAGGCGATATTAGGAGTAATGCTAAGGTATAATATGCGAACTATATCGCTATGAAGTGAGATATGAAGCTCCTAGTGATAGCAAAATACGAGCCTGTCAGCTGGAAAATAAATCGCTGAGGAAGAGGTCTTACGAAATCTAAGCCACTGAGAATACGGCTGTACGATTGCAACACATCTCTACTATACTCTTTTTACCCCAACTTGGCCCAGATTTTCGTCATTTTGTATCAGATTTCACATAGCTCGATAGCAGAATATGACACTACTACAGCTCTACGTCCTTCCCATAGCACTTCTTCGTGATTAGCAGTACATTCTGGCACTAATTTATTGTTACAACTGAGCATTCAAGATGGAGAGAGGTCAATCTTCAACTCTGGAACTGTCTCCCTCTGTCTGTATTTCCTACTTCCTATGATCTCCAGTCTTTTAAACGCAGTGTGTCCAGGCATCTCGAAATGATCGCATCTTGAATTTGGCTCTCTCTTGTATTGTTTTTGTTTTTTTCTTGGAAGGAACAGTTGCGGCCTCCGGCCTTTGGTTTCTTCTTCCTAGCATTAAAAAAAAAATGGGATGCAATCGGATTAACCCTCTATGATTAAAAAAAAAAAACTATAATAAACGATTTTTTATTAGTACCGCAGATCACAAACTATACTTCTTTCACCCTAGCCTGGCCCAGATTTTCGTCCTCTCGTACATTAGCGTACGTAGCTCGGCGGCAGAAAAAAGAAGTGTTGCGGCTCTACATCCATTTCATAACGCTTCTTGGTGGTTTGATCTCGTATTCCATTAGTAAGCTTTTGTTATAACTCAGTAGTCACGTCGGAGAGATGTCAGATTTAGGTCACCTTAGAGTGTAAAAAAGTATATAATGTTACTGCACAGTAACTTTAAAATTCCTGTTCTATAGTCACTGATTACACAAAGTATTTTAATATGATGGGTGGCCAGCGAAATGGCAGAGGACAGAGCGACGTGGAGCCGATTTGTTTGTGGCCACCCCTTACAGGATTAAGGCGTTTGGCAACAGATAGACAGATATAATAGAGACATAGATAAACAGAGAGACAGAGAAACTTTGGCATTGTGTTTATATCTTTTTAATATTGACATAGTTCACATTAATAGCATTCAAGGAATAGTGAAGTGTGATACGCAGAATAAATCGCTAAGGAAGAGGTGTTACGGAACCTGAAATAAACAACTGCAAAATATATGAAGTGTGGCATCCAAATCCAGTTTGACTGTAACGAAATCGCTCCCTTCAAACAGTTCCCTATGAGTGGAGTGAGTGGTAGTGGTATGGGGTGACTGGAATGATTGGTATGGAGTGAGTGGCGTGGGGTGAATGGTGTAGAGTGACTGGTATGGTATGAATGGAGTGAGTGGTATGAAATTACTGGTGCGAACGGACTGCTATAACTGGAATGACTGGCATGAACTGAGTGGTATGGGGTGAATGATACTGAAGGAAGTGGTATGAAGCGACCGGAATGAAGGGAGCGACTGGTATGAACGACTGGAGTGACTGGTATGACTGGTATTAACGGAATAACAGGTATAGGAGTCCCCCAGCTGAGGCACATGGTAACGTGGGTCTAGACGGGTGAGGTATGGCCGCGTTATTTACCTCTTAGCACAATGGCCCATGACAGGAGACGGGGTGTGAGAGGCAGCCCCAGCCCCCCTGTCACTATGCCGGGCCGCCTTTGCACCACCGTTTTAGCGATTTATTCCGGCCTAATTTATCCCAGGTGTGTGTGAGACAATGGAGACTTCTTAGTACCTCTTCCTTGCCGATTTATTCTATGTTGTAACCCAAATTAATACTGCAGGAAGGACAAGAGATGTGGGAATATTCTGCACTCCATTTTTTTTGTCCTTCGTGCAATAAATAAATAAATGAATATAGTAATTCTCTCTCTCTGTCTCTCTCTCCACTTAAATAATGTACTGGTCACGAAAGGATTTACGCGGTATTGCCTTCAAGGATTAACTTCAGAATATAATGCCAGTCATGAAGAAGTGCTATGGAAAGGGTTTAGAGTCACAGTATTGTCTTTTTCTGACACTGAGCTACATGAAATAAGCCGCAAAAGGACGAATACCTGGACCAAGTTAAGGTGAAAGAACTATGGAAATGATGAGCTGATATTTATTGCTGTCCTTCCTCGCAGCCCTTTCTTTGCTTGCCTTATTGTCCCTTCCCTCATTGCCCACACTATTTCAACTTTCACTTCTTGCCATCATCAGCTTTCCCGCCTTTCAGTACTTCTCATACTGGGTCCTTTCCCTTTGCCCTTTCTCACTGTCTTTCTTCCCCTCCTGTCTGACCCCCTCGCCTTCTTTCCCCTTTGTCCTTCCTCCCTGCCCTCACTTCCTCCCTGTCCTTCCTACTTGCCCTTTCTTCATTGCCCATACTCCCTAGCTCTACTTTCTCGTCCTGGTAGCTATCAACTTTATGCTCACCTCTCACACCATCTACCCTCCTCTAGTCCTCCCCAGCCATTTCTGTCATTGGCCTTCCTCCCTGTTCTTCTCTTTTCCCGTCTCCCTCCCTACTCTTCCTCCTCTTCCTATTCTTTCCTTTCTCCCTGTCATTGCTTTCTTCTTGTCTTCCCTCCCTGTCCTTCTTCCCCTACTTTTCTTTCTCCCTGACCTTTCCTCCCTCCCGACCACCACTTTCTCTTCTTAGTAACACGTGCTTTCTCGCCTCTCAACGCCACTCGTACATCTATATTCCTTCCTTGCTTCCTTTCCTCTCTGTCCATTTTTCCTTTGTGTCCTTTCCCCTGCTCCTTTGTGTTCTTTCCCCTGCCTTTCTTTCCTCCTTGTCCTCCCCCCTGCCCGTCTCTCCTCCCTCTCCTTTCTCTGCCCTATTTTCTTCCTTCGCCTTCCCTCCTGCCCTTCCTTCTCCTTGTCCTCCCCCTTGCATTTTTTCCCCCTCCTTCTGCCCTCCACAATGTTTTTTTTTTTTTCCCTCCTTGTCCTTCCCTCTAGCCGTCTTCCCTCCTTGTCCTTCCTCCCTGCACTTCCTTCTTCCTTGTCCTTCTTCTTACACTGTCCTTTCTCCCGGCCTCCTCTTCCTCCTTCCCTTACATCACTTTCTCTTCCTGTATCAGCTGCACCCTCGCCTCTCGACACTGCCTTTACTCATTTAGTTTTTGTAAGACCCCAGGAGAAAAAAGAACAACGCGAGCTTATCCTGTTCTTGTTGCTGTTGTTGATGGAGAACAGTTGGACATAAACTTAGACCGTTAATCCTTCAATGCCCATTTTAACAGGGTGTACTCTTCCTTCTCCAGCTTCCACCACAATTTCAACTCATCGCACCCATTTCTTTGTCCCCCACGCCTATTTCTGAACAT
>JAGKTI010001305.1:79669-89684 GCA_018397915.1 Birgus latro | reverse complement strand
AGCTTTCTCATTGCCCACTTCACCACCTCTCTAGGGACTCTGTCAAAGGCCTTTTCCAAATCAACAAAAACAAAATACAATTCCCTTTTCTTGCCAATATATTTTTCCTGAAGCTGTCGAACAATGAATATGGCATCAGTGGTCCCCCTGCCTGGCATAAACCCAAACTGCATCTCATTGATATTCACTCTTTCTCTAATCATACCTTCTAGAACTCTATCCATTACTTTCATTATCTGATCTAAGAGCATTATACCTCTGTAATTTCCCCTTTCCAGGGCATCACCCTTCCCTTTGTACACATTAACAATTACACTCTTCAGCCAATCATCTGGGACCACACACTCATATATAATCATATTTATCAGGTCAGTGACTAACCTCACCTCAATATCTCCTGAGGCCTTCAACATTTCAGCAGTCAACCCAGACACACCTGCTGCCTTCCCCACCCGCATCCTGCCTATTGCCTCACTCACAGTAGCAGCGTCAATCAAAGGCCAAGGCCCAAACACCGGATCAGCTGGCTCCAAACCTTCCCTATCCCAATCAAACTCCTCATTCAACAACCGGCTATAATGCTCTCTCCATGCATCTTTAATATCCTCACTGTTCACCACTACCCTTCCTTCATCATTCTTCACACACTGCTCGCCTACAATGTCCCGATTATCTCTCTTCACCTGATTTGCCACCCTAAAAACCATATTTTTCCTTCCTTCATGATATAGATTATCAAGTAAAAGTCTCTGTGACTCAGACTTCGCCCTGTATACCTCTCCTCTAGCCCTGCGCTTGGCAGCCAAGTACTCCTCCCTGTTACCACCCTTCTTCCATTCCCGAAAAAGCCTTCTTTTCTCCTTAACTGCAGCTTCTACACCCTCATCCCACCACCAAGTTACTTTATGTCTTGGTGGGCCTCTTGTCCAACTGCATATTGCATCGGTAACTCTCAAGAGGTTGTTCTTGAGGGCTCTATACTGTTCATTAACGTCTCTATCTACGGCTTCCTGTTCAGCCACCACTCTCCTCATCTCACTATAAAAGGCATCCCTTACTGATTGGTTTCCCAGCTTCCATATTTTCCTCCTAGGTACATATGTCCTCATTCTCATCATTTGTTCCTTAAGCACCATGTCACAAAGCAACAGTTTGTGCTGCTGCACACACTCCTCGCTTCCTATAACTTTAACATCTCTCACTAATCTCCTATCAACCCTCCTGACCAGAAAATAATCTATCTGACTACTATTTCCCCCGGACTCGTACGTAATTAATCTACTCACTCTTTTTCTAAAATGTGTGTTGCACACAATCATGTCCATAGCCTCCCCAAGCTCGAGTATTCTTTCCCCTTCCGCATTCCTCACACCATATGCACATCCTCCATGGACTCCTTCATAACCTTGAGCTGCTTCACCAACATGACCATTTAAATCCCCTCCCAGAACCACTACCTCATCATCACCCATACCACCCACTACACGTATTAAATCATCCCAAAATCTATCCTTCTCTGCGTCATCCAATCCCACCTGTGGAGCATATGCTGATATAACTGAAATCATCACCCATCCGATCAAAATTTTCACTACTATTATCCTATCACTTACTCTCATGACATTCATAACATACTCCACCCATTTCTCCGCAACCAACACACCCACACCCCCATATCCGTCAGTTCCCCTCTGCCAAAACAGCTTATAGTAGCAATCCTTCCCATATATAATGAATATTCTGTAGTTGATGTACACAACACAATTGAATGAGTAATATATATATATATATATATACTGTACAGTATAGTGTTATGCTACATGTTCAAGGTTCAACTTCTTGTGCCTTGATCACGAGCGACTCATCTGGGGTTCTTTTTAAGACTGGGTCTAGTGCATACAACTAAAGGAACAGGGCATAAAAATTCGGCTGAACCAACCTTACACATATATTACCTTAGGTAACCCGATGTGTCCCAACGATGTATGGATATGTTGCAACGTTTTGTCACGGTGACACCCGACCACATACCTATACATTATGCAATTGCAAGGTCAGTCATTTGCACATTTTTCAAGTTTCATGGGTGATTTTTGGTAGGCATATGTGGGAGACCTTCCTCTAGGGGATACTGCCTGGCCCCACCTGGCCCCCCTTCCCTCCCATACTCGGCAATTCACCTGTTAGCAGTTACCTGGCCAGTAAAGACATGTCGCGCCACGGTCTCTCCAATGACGAAATTCACAGTGAAAGTGATTCCTGAGGTGGAGGACAAAGAAATAAAAAAGCTAGAGGAAGAAACAGACAAAAGTGATGAGGCGATAATGTCATAAAGGAAGGTGCCATATGTTGATGTGTTTGGTGAGTGAACAATGCTTATATTGCCTATATTATTGTGTGAAAACCAATATAGTCTTGTACTACACATAAATTCGTACCAAATAAATAAATAAATACGTAATTTAAAGTGGCTTGAATTAGTTAACCCTCCCATAGTTAGTTTTCTTTGAAGCCAGGTACCCTGAGAGAGAACAAAAAGGTAAGGCTGACTGACACCTGTAGCAACATTTACAAGCTGAGGAGGGCGATTTCTCTATGAATTTTCAATGCTTCTCACCAAAAGCAGAGGTTTGAGCCAAAAAAACAAAATTTTCCAAAATTGGTCGGGATTGGGGGGGGGGGTTCAGAGGTGGAAAATTGATCAGGAGGTGATGGGTTAACAGCGCTGAACATGGTACAGATACAGTATCATACAATACACAAGGCACAAAACACAGGCTAGACTAGAGGACTTGGGACTGGGCTACTTACAGGTGGTGGCCAGGTGTGGGGTGAGCCCTGGGACAGTCATCCTCTTACAGGAGACACGGGACTCTTGTCCGGGGCCGGGTCGTCTGGGCTGGACTGCTGGGCGGCGTAAAAGGAGGCTTTTTCCTGGTGGGGCCTCATCGTGGGGTTCGGCTCTCTGGCCTTGGGCCGAATAGGGAGAGCAGGCACTCTTGCAGGCGCCTACTCCGGGAGGTAGAGCTCCGGTCGATGGGACTGGGAAGGTCACGCCCTGGGGTCCTGGGGATGCCCCTGGGAGTCTGGGGGCTGTGGTCTTCCTTTGGAGGAGTCGCCATCAGGGGTGGCCTGAGGTGACCCTTCCTTTGGGAGTCCGACAATAGGGGACATCGTCAGGGTGCCGGCTGCAGGGCATAGATCCCGGGCTGCTCACAGGGCCTCTCCGGAGCTTCAGCTGCAGCTCCCCAGCAAACATAAAATACATGGGCCAGTATTGTTCCAATACTAGTACTCAAACCTTTCATATATCTGACCAATGATGTAAACTCTAGCATTTGATGTTGGTCCGACTTATATCAGTTATCTGTTCGCTCCCTGGGATGTATCGGTACAATACAGGATTCGTAATGGGCCGGGTGTAAGTAATCGGGCCAATTTACAAGCAAGGGTGTCTGGATAGCTCGAAATTAACAGATCTTGAAATTGACTTTTTCTTCCTTTGAGAGAATATATTGTAAAGTTTTAGCCTTAAAATGCTTCTTTAAAGAAAAAAAAAATCAGGATTTGAACCTTTGTCCTCTGAATGCCTGCCGTACAGCTCACGCATCTGACAGCTGATTTAGTGGAGTCTCTTACCCAGCTTACATACATCTATGTGTACACACTATGGTATGTTGCCAGCTCAGTATCTCCTTATGTCCCGAATTGCTGTCAAGTGATGGAATGTTTGAAATTAAACAAATTAAATTAACTGCCTGGTGCGGGGTTCGAACCTGTGCCTTCAACACATCATGTGCATCTTACCACTGAGCCATAGCAGAAGTTCGTCAATACTGCAACTCTGACCATTTTATAGACCAGTCGTATATATTTTGCGTACACCAATGCTCCTTAAATATTAATATTATCAATTATGATCTACTAAGCTGAAAACAAGTTTAGTTCCATAAAAACATTACCAAAAATAAGACTTTTGTTTTATAACTGAAATACAGGAGTTAGGGGTTGGAGCCGCAGATGACGTGACGGCCAGTGCAGATGACACCAGCACCCCCAACTCCCCCAGTACCACCGGGGGGGCGCCACTGACACGGAGTGGCTGGGAACAGGAACAGCGCACCTGTATCACCTCCCGGTGCCCCTCTTGCTCCCAGGTGGTGACTCGGAAAGGTAGCAGTCGCCGGCGCCTAGTCTCCGGCCAAAATTCCACTCGCCAGGTAAGGGGTGGAGTTTACAACTCCGCGCAACACCACAGTATTGGCCACAGTCATACTGGGTACGGCGCAGAACCAACCACAGTCCATTCCCCAGTTGCATCCCCACTACAGGGCTGCAACACAGACGCGTGTCGGCCGGGCAGGACAGGCCATAAGTCATCCGACTCCTGTAGTCGTTCCCTCCAGAGTAGCGTCGCAGTACTGGCCACAAGCCGTACTGGGTACGAGGCAGGATCGGCCACAGTCCGTCCTTCTGCTACTAGTCCTCTCAGCTCCCCGGTACGGGCCATTAGCCGCACCAGTGCTACAACCTCCTGTGCCACTACGACGTCGGGCACTAGTCACATCAGGCCAGAGATAGAGCAGGCCACTAGCCGCACTGAAGCTGTTGTCCCCTGTGTCACTATCACTACGACGTCGGCCATTAGTCACGTCAGGCCAGCGGTAGAGCAGGCCACTAGCCGCCTTGAAGCTGATGTCCCCTGTGCCACCCCGACGTCGGCCATTAGTCATGTCATGCCAAAGGCAGAGCAGGCCACCAGCCGCATTAAAGCTGATGTCCCCTGTGCTACCATGACGTTGGCCATTAGTCACATCAGGTTGGATGTAGAGCAGGCCACAGTCCGCTTCTCTCCTACAGGAGGACCTGCAGCCAGAGAGGATCCCTCCCCCGAGCTGTGGCAAGGCCTCATCCAAGGCCTTGGTTCCCTGCAACTCTACTAGGGTGAACAGCGGCCGAAGCAGAGCCCCCACAGACCCCGCAGCCAACGTCGGGCCCTGTCTACTACTCCTCTGGCCCGAGGTCCCCGTGTGATGACCCTGTCGGCGCCACCACCCTCCAGCCGTTGCCGCAGTCCAGCCGCCCCGGGTTCCAGTACCCTGGGTCCTCAGTTGCCCCGGGAGTTGCCCCGAACACAGGGGTGCGACTTACCTGTGGGCGAGGCCTCCCTGAGTCTCCCCCAGACTTGACGACGGGCCCGTCTCCTGGCTCTCTTCGGGCCGAGCCCCTAGTCCCACGACTATGTGTGGGGCCCTGTCCAGGGGTGCGTCACTCTGCCCTTCCTCCGGACGGAGGAATCAACCTAGGGCCCACCAGTGGTAATGAAGTGAGTGGACTTTACCTATGTGTGTGCTTTCTCGACCCAGATATATGTGTGCATTAACTTATACCATACGAGTGATTCCCTACAGTGTATTTTCGTGCTAAGTGACCTGGAACCCAGAGTATAAGATTGGACGAGCCTAATAGCTAACCTTGGTCTAAATTACATCCCGAGTAGAGTCCCGCATCCCCCTCAGTGAATGAAATGCCACTGTGACCAACAGGCAATAATATTGTGTCGATCATGCCATTCCCTTGTTACTGAAACTCTCCCTCCCCAACCCATCGGCACACAAGCGAAACACCACAGTGGCTAACAGAAGGAATATATATATTATTTCCATCGTGCATTAACCCGCTGAGTCCCATTGACGTACGGTGTACGTCACTACTTTTTTCCGCGGACAGACCCAACAACGTACATCGTACGTCACGCAATTGCAAGGCCCATTGTGTGCACATTTTTCAACATTCGCGGGTGATTTTTGGTAGGCACATGTGGGAGACCTTCCTCTACCTGCTGTCAAGCGGGGATACTGCCTGGCCCCTCCTAACCCCCCCTTCCCCCCACACTGGGCAATTCACCTGTTAGCAGCAACCTAGCCAGTAAAGGTATGTTGCCCCACGGTCTCTAATGACGAAATTCACGGTGAAAGTGATTCCTGAGGTGGAGGACAAAGAAACAAAGAAGCTAGAGGTAGAAACAAACAGAAGTGATGAGGTGGTAAAGTCATAAAGGAGGGTGCCATATACTGGGGTTTTGGGTAAGTGAACAATGCTTATAAATGCCTATATGTTGTGTGAAAACCATTATAGACTTTTACTGCACATAAATTCGTACCAAATAAATGAAATAAATACGTAATTTAAAGTGCCTTGAATTAGTCAACCCTTCCATAGTTCGTTTTCTTTACCCTGAAAAAGAAGGAAAACGTAAGGTTGACTGACACCTGTATCAACATTTTTTTACCTCAGGATCACGATTTCACTATGAATTTTCGATGTTTCTCGCCAAAAGTGAAGGTTCCAGCCAAAAAACAATAAGTCGAAAATCAGTCGGGATCTGGGGGTAGGCTGGGTAAAAAACCAGTCGGGACTCTGCGGGTTAAACCTCCACCCATTCCTGTGTCTGGGCACGTTAGTTAGGGTATCCCAGAATACCACAGTCCCCCCATCAGTGATCACTACGTGGCGGACTCTACCTGAGATAGACTTCCAGCCAACAGGTGTCCATGACACAGGTGTTAACGTAACTTACATACAGTGCCGTCCAGTGCTATACGGGTTTGGGAAATTGTAGTAAATTCATTCTGGTGTCTTAAATCATAAGTGTGTTTTATGTGCCATAAGTGTTGGGTAAATAATACCATACCTCTACCAGTCGGTATAGTGACAGACTTCCCGTCAAGTAAAACCTTGTGTTAAGTGTTAACCCATCCCCGACCAACCCAGTTTGTAATATATTTGTTGATGTACTATTGTCCCTGGGAAGATATCTGGAATACATGTGTGTAATACTTACTGCCTTGTTTTTGTGTCCAGTCCTACTCTCTAGATTTACCGACCCGGTCTAGAATAGGGACCCGCTGTAGCCTGCGTATTTGAGGGCGAGAAACCGACCCACAAATATGTAGCATAACAATAACAAGACATGAGTAGCTTGTGGAAAACTCCCATCCCTGTCGAATTTTCTTTGTTGTATAAAATATATTACAATTATCCAATAGATGAAGATGATCTATGATGGATGATGTATAATTATATCACTCGGTTGTTAGCTGCATGCATATATTGGGCCAACATTTTAATACGAATCTTGACCCAGTTTTCGAGAGAGAGAGAAAAAAGGTATACGTATTTATATATCTGTCCTATACATGATTTACATCAATAGGCCCATTTTATATATATCTATATATCTACCTAGGCTGCTTTCCCCAAGAAAAGGGAGGTAGCCGAGACAAGTCAACACACTGCCAATTTACGCATCCACTCATACACATTCATTTGCATCTTAGCCCGAAAGGGGAGAAGGGACACAGATCCCCAGTGCACCACACTGCACGAAGGTCAACCACGCAGTGCAGTCAGTGACATCCGCAGCAGGGCCCGACAGCAAAGCTGGTTTACCCCTGCGCCATCATACTGGACCCATCCCCTTACCCGCACCTGACCTGATCAGCTGATCAGACAAAATTCGGAAGAATATCCCCTCAGGGCTGCATCATCATTTATTCATTCACAATTTCTCTCCATTCATTTCTATCACGCACAGCCACTCTTCCTTGCTCAACAGACAACCCTCTCGCATCGAACGCTCTCTTCACACTGTCCATCCATCTTATTCTTGGTCTTCCTCTCAGCCTTACACCTCTCACATCAGATCTAGTTATCTTTTTCATAAATCGCTCATTATCCATTCTCTCCATATGCCCAAACCATCGCAACACCCTCTGCTCAACTCGATCAGCCATCTCCCGAACAATTCCAGTTCTCCTTTGCACTTGATCATTTCTCACTCGATCCATACTTTTCACTCCACACATACTCCTCAGACACCTCATCTCCATTATATTCAAACTTTTCCTCTCTGCTACACCCATATTCCACGTTTCAGCCCCATATAATGCAGTCGTTACTACAATTCCCTCATACAGCCTTCTCTTTACATCCATTCTAAGTGAACGACATCTAAACACTTTTTCATTCCTACCAGCACCTTTCCAACTTCATTCATTCTAAACTTCACTTCTGCATCTATTCTTCCATCCACAGCAACATGTGACCCTAAATACTTAAAACACTCTGCCTCCTCAAGCAACTCGCCATTCAAAACTATATTCATCCTCCTACCATCTATATATATATATATGTATATAAAACCATTACTGCCAGGAATTACTCAGTCCAACTTATGGTTGCCGTTTCAGCCCAGTGTTGGAAAAAAGTGTTATTTATATATCGGCCCAACACAAGTTTTACATCAACTGGCCTGACATAAACAGAATATTATGGCCAAGAATCGGTCCAGTGTATGCTTGCCATTTCAGCCCAGTGTCAAAAAACAAGTTTTATGTATATATCGGCCCAACAGAAGATTTACATCAATTGGCCCGATATAAACAGAATATTATGGGCAGAAATCGGTCCAATGTATGGTTGCCGTTTCAGTCAAGTGTCTAAAAACAAGTTTTATTTATATATCAGCCCAACACAAGTTTTACACCAGTTGGCCCGATATAAACAGAATATTATAGCTAGGAATTGGTCCAATGTATGGGTGCCATTTCAGCCCAGTGTCGAAAAATGTTTTATTTATATATCGGCCCAACACGTTTCACATCAATTGGCCCGATATAAAAAGAATATTATGGGCAGGAGTCGATCCGTTTTCCCTTAGTCCTGTTATATGCCAGTACCGGACTGTCATTTCAGTGTTTGCTGGGTCCTCCAGGGGTTCACCTCTGTTGGGAGAGAGAGTCCCACTCAGCCACAGGAGTGGTGGTGAACCGAGCCAGAGGCGTCCTCCATAGGGAATGTCCTAGGGGTAGAGAATAAGGAGTTGATGGTGGCCTGCTCTGCCTTCCCCGCGTGGATGGTGACCAACACGGCCGTTCCTCTAACCCCAGGGACTGCGGGAAGAGAACGGACGGTGGCCTGTTCTCCCTGCCCAACATGGACGGTGGCCTGTGTCTCAAACTTGCTTCATGTGGAGGGGGCAGCCGGAGAACGGACGGTGGCCAATTCTCCCTTCCTGATATGGATGGTGGCCTGTACCACTGTGCTGCCGCAGGTAACGGCTGAGGAGCAGACAGTGGCCTGCTCTGCCTATTTCCCGACACGGACGGTGGCCTGTGTCGCAGTGCTGTTCCGGGGGATGCCTGTATGTGAGGAGCAGACGATGGCCTGCTCTGCCTCCTCGACACGGATGGTGGCCTGTGTCACGGTCCTACAGGAGGGTACAGCTGAGGAGCAGACGGTGGCCTGCTCTGCCTCCCCAACACACTCGGTGGCCTGTGTCGTAGTGCTGCCCCTAGAGGCAGCTGCAGGTGAGGAGTGGACAGTGGCCAGCTCTGCCTCTTTCCTGACATGGATGGTGGCCTGTGTCATAGTCCTGCAGGAGGTAACAGCTGAGGAGCAGATGGTGGCCTGCTCTGCCTCTTTCCCAACACGGATGGTGCCCTGTGTCGTGGTGCTGTCTGGGACTGTGAAGGCAGTCCTACCCCAAACCTGGCGAGGGCTGTCTCGGCTGGAGAGTAGGCAGCCGGGACTGTGTTCTTGGCGGGTAGTAGGTTGAGAGTGAGAGGGATGCAAGGCAGTCAGAGACGTGAGCCCATCTTGCCCTGAGCCTATGCGCACCCTACCTGCCACCCGGTGGTCTCCTCCTAGGGTGGGTGATGCGAAACCTGCCACCCGGGGGGTCTCCTCCTAGGGTGGGTGTTGTTGGGGTGGGCATTTCAGGTGGTAATGGTAGTAGGTGGCTGTGGTGGTGGTAATGGTGGTAGTTGGCTGTGGTCGTGGTAATGGTGGTACAGTAGTTGGCTGTGGTCGTGGTAATTGTGGTAGTTGTTGTTGGTGGCAGTAATGGTGGTAGTTGGCTGTGGTGGTGGTGGTGGTGGTAATGGTGATAGTTGGCTGTGGTGGTGGGTAATGGGTGTTGTCAGTGTGGGTATAAATATACATACACTATATA
>JAGKTI010001305.1:64554-76688 GCA_018397915.1 Birgus latro | reverse complement strand
CAAGGCTCAACCACTTGCTCCCCAAGTACGAGGAACTGATCTGGGGTTCTTTTCAAGACCGGGTCTAGGGCATGCAACCAGAGGAACAGGGCTCAAAAACACAGGCCAACCAATCTTACACGTATATTGTCATTAAAACATACAGTACTGGGCACAATACAAATGGGCATATTATACACACTATAGTGGACACAAAGGACAAGAGTTGTGAGTACAGGTGACAGGGTAGCTGTAGGTGTCGCCCAGGTGTGGGAGGGGTCCCGTCAGGCGTGCGCTTTCTGAAGGGGCATGGGACCACTATCGTAGGCTGGATCATCTGAGGTGGGCTGCGGAGTGGCAGAGAGGGAGGCCTTTCCCTGGAGGGGCCTTGGTGAGTGTGTCGGCCCTCGGGACTGAGGCTGAGTAGAGTGAGTAGGTGCGCTGCCTTCTGCCTACCCTTGGTGGAGGACGGCTTGCTGGCTGGTCTGGAAAGGTCTCGGCCAGGAGTCCTGGGGATGTCCCTCGATGGCTGGGGGCTGCGGCCTCGCCTTTGTCGAGAGGCCGTCAGGGACTGCCTGCAGTGTCTCTTCCTCTGGGAGTCTTGCAGCGATGAGTGATGTAGGGGCGCTGGCTGGGGAGCTAGCTCCGCCCCTTGGGGTGTGGGGAGAGCGAGAGGGGCGTCCCACTCTGCCTCTGGAGGAGCGAGGCGAGCAATGGGCACTGCCCTTGGTGGGCATCGAAGGGGTAGCAGATGAGGGAAGTATGGTGGACATTCCCTTCTCAGCAGTACACTCCCACTGGTTACAGCTGTACACCCCCACTGGTTACAGCTGTACACTCACAGGTTACAACTGTACACCCCTACTGGTTACAGCTGCACATTTCCACTGGTTACAGTTGTATGCTTCCTCTGGTTGCAGCTGTGCACTTGCACTGATTACAGCTGTCCACCCCACTGGTTACGGCTGTACACTGCCACTGGTTACAGCTGCACACTTCCACTGATCAAAGCTGAACACTTCCACTGGTTACAGCTGTACATTTCCACTGGTTACAGATGTGCATTTCCATTGGTTACAGCTGTACATTTCTGTACGGCTGTATACTTCCACTGGTTAGAGCATACACTCCCACTGATTATAGCTATACATTCCCACTAGTTACAGCAGTATACTTCCATTGGTTATAGCTGTACATCCACTGATTACAGCTGTATACTCCCATTGGTTACAGTTGAACACTCCCATTGGTTACAGCTGTACGCTGGCACTAATGAGGAACCGACATATGGTGGTGCTGTGCACCTGGAGCAGGTGCAGCATTCACCCAGGAGACAGATTTCCTCATATCTCCCCATTCCTCAACACAGGAAGGACCCTGGTCTGACCTTGATGAAATAATGTCAACTGCAAGGGGATGCCGGTACCTTAAATGGTGTATGTAAGTACTGTACAAGTAGGACGGCTCTACAGAAGCAGTAGCTTATCATTAGTGGAATGGAAGGCTCTGCTCTGCCAGGCAAACCCAGGTTAAGCAGCAACAACAGCAATAGCTGTACACTTCCATTTGATACAGTTGTGCACACCCACTAGTTATTACTATGCACTCCCACTGGTTATAGCTGCTCCCAGTGGTCATGGCTGTAAACAGCTTACACTGCCACAAAAATCTTTTTACATTCTGCTTCCTATTATAAAAGGATATCAATAATCCATTACTTAGTTATGCACTACTTGATGAATTGATGGTATACTCTAACTTTACTCCACTGATATCACTAAATTACTTACAGTTATCTACACTGTTTGCTATAGACTTTTAGATAAGTGAATGGAACAGCAAGTTACATGTGACACTGGTGCTATTGAGGCTCAATTTTGTTATTATTGCATCTAGCTTGTGCTGCTCCAATGTTACCTTTAGATAGGACTCACACCACACCCCTCCTTTCTTATCTTTTTGCTACTGTCATCTGTGTGATCTGCTCTGGCTTTTCATACAAGCATTTTCATTTACCAACCAACTGACCAGCAAGCAACCACATTCATATCTGAATGTGCATGGCATTTGCCTGCAAGCCAGCAAACTACTTTACCATTCAGCTTGCAAGTATCAGTGACACATGACATTTCACTAGATAACTGTGACGTTCATTCACTCATTGTTCAGTTCAGTATCATAATCTGCCCACAACCAAGAAATCCTGTGATCGATTCCTAGAATCACTGTGGGGAGACAGTCTGTTCATTACCAAGAACTGGAAATTGAGGGCTACTGTATGTGTAGAGCAAGAGCTGTATTTCATATTCTGGGGGAATGTTTGGGTGTTTTCCTTGCCAGTTTCACATTGAAGCTTTCAAAATTCTTGTCTCCCTCCCACAAGCAGTGCATTCAAGAAAACCATGTACAGTTAAAAACTGCAGACAAGAACATCATCCACAAACATGAACAGAGGTCATGGGTAATACAATACCGTACTGTATTGTATATAACAATCCATCACCCGATGCCAGTCACCTAATTCTAGAATTGCCATGGAGTCGTATTTTTGTTTGCTTGGGAGATTTTGTAACATCTCCCCCACAGCAGTGTTTATTACATTACATAACTTATGTTATTATATATTACTGATGCAAAATATGTTGAATGTGGTAGGTGGTTGCAACCATCATCCATTCACTTGATGTATTGCTGCCTACTTCTTCCTTCACCTTTATCTTTTTTCTTCTTTTTCTGTGCCTGCTTTTCTCTTCCTATTTCACTCATCTTTTCTGTCACTTTTTATTCTTCTTTCCTTTTCAGATGGCTTTACATTGAGTGACAAGCCTAATGGTTTCCTATAAACCACAAAACCATTTAAAATGTTGGGTGGTAATCACATAACCAATCCATACATGTTCCCCACATGTCAGCAGGTGGGCTGGCGGGGGTTTTTTGCCCCTCCCCATAAAACAACTAAAAGTCAGTTGGCCATCCCTTATGGGATTATACATAGATATAGAAAATGTGGGTTTCCTTGCATTAAAAAATAAATAAATAAAATAAATTGTAAGGGAAGAAGTTCCACAAAGTTTCCTTCGCCAATGTACATTGCACCCATGTACAATGTCATAACCACTTAAAAAATTCACTCAGCATCAACCTTCCTTATTGTCCACTGTGCCTCTTCTCGTGTACCTTAGTGCAAGCTCTCTCTAGGTCAACAAAAACAAAGTTAAGCACTCTGTTCTTACCCAATGAAATTTTCCTGCAGTTGCCAAATAATAACAATTGCATCAGTAGTTCCATTTTCGTGCATGAAACTAAATTGCAGTTTTGAAAGCATTATTAACTTTGTAAATACAGTAGGCGCGGAAAGTATTGACTTTTTTTGCCGGTCATTCTTCTTCGCGTTAAGTGAAATAGGGTCAATACTACCCTCCCCTGTGATGTGAAATGAGCTGACGCTTTTTCAACGGGAGCTGGCAACCCTGCTTGATAGGTTTGGCACCACAGGAGCAGGCTCAGTAATGTTTGGGCAGCCACAGGAGGAGGATTGTCTCTGTGTGTGATGCACCACGAGGGCATGTTTTGACTCAAATAACAGTTATTTGGTTACCTACCACATTCTCATCATGCCTAAAGTAACCACAAGCAAGGACAAACGTGTGGAAGTGATTACTTTATACAAAGCTGGCCACTAACTCCCATTTATTGCAAATCAGATGGTGTTAGACTGAGGACAGTGCAGAGACTGGTGAATCGGTTCAAGGACAGTGGAGAGGCCATTCCTCCCACTCCACTTCCCAAGCCTGGGAGACCTCGTAAGACAACCTTCAGGACCCGTCAACTGATCTCAAGGCAAGTTAGCAAGGATCCAAGGCTAACAGCACGGGATTTAAAAGAAAAGAACCCACAGTTGCTGGCAGATGTGTCTGTCAGAAGTGTGCAGCAGCTGTTGCATGACGATCTGGGCTACAGGAGTTTTTGTGCTCGTAAAAAACCACTGCTAACTGCACTTCAGAAGAAAAAGAGAGTATAATTTTTGTAAGAAATATCTTGCCTGGAGTGAGGAGCAATGGAAAACTGTGCTTTGGAGTGATGAGTCAACATTTACTGTCACTGGTACTCCTTCATCACGAGTGTACCGCAAACCAGGCAGTGACCCCCTGGATCCTAAGTACACTTCCAAGTTTGTTAAATACCCAGCCTTACTCATGGCTTGGGGCTGCTTTACATATTATGGTGTTGGTAGGTTGGTAATTCTACTTGCAAATGAAAAAGTGAACCAGAACAATTATTTGGAGCTCTTATGTGATGTTTTAAGTGACTCTTTTGATAAAACCAAAGCAAGAGTATTTATGCAAGATTCTGCCCCTGCACATGTTGCAAAGTCAGTGAAACAGTGGCTAACAGACTGTGAGGTTCCCTTTATTCGAGATTGGCCCAGAAACAGCCCAGATATCAGTCCCATTGAGAATTTATGGGCGCACATGAAGCGGCAGCTGCGTAGTATGGACACATCATCTTTGCCTAAACTTGAGTCTGCAGCTATGGAGCAGTTTTAGTCCGTCTTGTTCTGCAAAACTACGCCATCAATTTCCCCAGACGCCTTAAGAAGATAATAAAGGTGAAGGGGAATGCCAGTAAATACTAAATTCAATGGTGAGTGTTAATTTATTTGTTTTTCCTTGCTAACCACAAGAATGTTTTCTTTTTTTAAGATGGCGTCAACACTTTCCGCGCCTACTGTATGATAACAAGGAATCTTTCTTTCACTTAGCCACAGTATTGTTGCCTCTCATGTTTCACCATATATTACAATACATCATCAGTCTGTGTGCTAGTTTATTTTTCCATCATGGCCATGCAGATGTATTTCCTCCAGACAATTTTAACCCATCACTGCGTCAGTGTTTGTTTACATGTACATCCCATGTGTGGCAGTTTTTAAGTATTAAGAACAACAGTATTAGAAAAAAAATAATATTGTCAAAAGATAGAGAAAAGAATCCCAAGTTCAATGGTATATAATACAATAGAGCAAAAAAAAAAAAAAAAACTCTGAAACAGGTCCGTGAAGTAATAAATATTCCCTGTGCGGTGGTGCGAGGCAAACGATGTGTTATGGTCGCACTGTGTCAGCACTGTCAATCTTGTGATCAGATAAGGTGTAAATCAGCATCTGAACCATCACTGTCATCATCTGACAATGTATTACTATCATCACTACACTCATCCAGAGATTTCATCCAATATTTGCTTGGGCTACCATGCAGCGGCCTCCTGGAGAAGATTTCGTACCGGTATCTGCGGCATGTCGTAGGTGACTAAGCTAAGCTCTCCTCCTCATAAAAATGCATGATCTATGTATGACAATATTCTATAGGGTGCCATGAGTTGCTAGCTGATTTATTTTGCGCCATTTCTGTCGGTGGAATTTTCGAAAGCAGAAAATCATGTATGATACAGACACAGTCAGAGCCATTTGGAATCATACATCATACATGATACAGCTGCAGTCAGTGGGTTAAGAGAAACTCCTGTCTTGTGAGCAATGCACAAGTCACTTATGAAAGTTGACTGGATGACACAAAAACTGTGAATAATGACAACAATGATGTTCTTAACCATAAAGGTGAGGTAGAGACTGTGGATATTTTCTCAGGTGTATACCCTCCAGTCTTATGCCTCCCTGGATTTTGTATTTCATTTCATCTCTATTGTAGTGGTTATCTTTTCATCCTAAATATTGTTTTTGCAGTTTCAGTAAAATGTTTTCAGTGAAATTTTAGTGAGCATATGGGGCATACTGAGACTACAGGATAGTGATCTACGTCATGGATGTGAGTTTCTTCCCAAACTTAAAATGTACATACATTATCTCTATCTTATTTCACCAAAACCAGGAATTAACCATGAAAAAGACATACTGTATAACAGCCACCATTTTATTTTACTTGCTTGTGGAGGGCTATGAAAAAATGCATTAGTACACCTTAAAAATTCCAGTGCAGAGTTATGGAGCACTCATCCCAACATCGTAAAAAAAAAAAAAAAACACCCCACAGCTTCTCAGGAAATTTCTTAGGGTAGTCATGAACATAGGTTGTACCTTTTTATAAATGGACTGTAAAATACAATTCAGAAACACTAACCACTATTAGTGCAAATGCAGTCATTAAAACAAATAATAACATTAACAATAATGATAAACTTACTGAACAAAATTTTAAATAAGCACACTCTTAAAAGCTTGTTTAACACGTCCTACTTACACATGTAATGTACTGTATATACAAGGAATAAATAAGGTGGAATATATGCTAGCTAAATGCAAGCACAAGCATGCTAAGGTTTCCCTAAATAAGGTGGAAAGCTAACCAACCAGAAATAGATGGGAAGCTGTCAAACCACCAGCCCAAGTAAAATTTAGTTTTCAGTTTTACCAAATACACAAAATAAAGCAACAAAAGTTTTCTGATGGAGGAGACTCGTACTAGGCAAGAAAGAAGACACAAGAAGCATGGGAAACAGAAAAAGCAGCAATATCAGGTACAGCTAACCAAAACAGCTGAAGGGCACTGCGTTCTTGTTGTGGTTGTTGCTACAGTTGTTGTTGTTGCCCCATGTTCATTCAGATGTGAACCCATGAACTGCTAGAAACCTGCCACTTCAAATAGGAATACCCACAGATCTTTTGTCGATGTTATGTTGAAGCTCTGTTTATTTAGTACGTGTGAGGTGGATGATGTAATTTTGTTTTGATGGTGTGATGTGAGGGACTGCATTACAGTAACAGTGGATTGTTTATGAGCTGTATTATGTGTTCGTACTGAAGCAGGAAATGTTGATGACCACATCATAGTATTTACACTTTAACTGTATGTTGCTGTTCAGTGATTCATTCTGTTTGTCTGAAGGTAGTATGTGCCTATGTATGTTTTCAAGGCACTGGGTTTACAAGAAGCCTCTGTATTGATGGTACTTGTGTGGTGATAAAAGTCATGTGTGTATCCAGAGTAAGTCCAAGAATTTGGGGATATCTTTATAGGGGAGTGATTGAAAAATGGGTGGCCTGGGGGTGTATTTGAAATTCGTGTCAGACTGAAGTGATGGCTCATTTGCTTGGTGAAACATTCATTGCATTTTGTGTATACCGGTACTGTATTTGATTCTCTGATCACTTTAACTACACATAAACTTGCTTTCTCCTCATCTTAAATGCTAAGCTGTAGCAAGATATGAACATCAGAATATGGTGCTGATCATGAAGTCCTGTGGAAAGGATGTAGGGCTGTAGCATTGTCTTAGTCTGCCACTGAGCTTTGGAATACATAATCTGAACAAGGACAAACATCTCTGCCAAGACAAACTACAGTGAGTACAAGTATTGTTGCTGCTGAGTTGTTGTTATTCAGTTTTGGAGCAATGTGATGCTATTGCCAGAGTGTTGCCAAAAGATAATACTGTTAGAGAAGGAGGGGGATTGGTAGATCATGAAGGAAAAGGTTAAGAAATGCAGATGAGAGGACTGCACTGAGAGAAAGTTAGCAACTCCTGCTTGCCAGGCATCCATGTTTGTGTTGGAGATTTTGTTTATATGTCGTGGCACTATGTCAAGAGCTTTATTTATGTTCATTGTTGCTAATGTGGGGGTTTAAAGGGGATTTCATGTTGAAACCAACCAAGCTGAATTAGTTTAGGACAGTGCATGGTGGTGATAGCGTGGGTAAAAATTCCATGTTAAGAATTAGACCAAGGTGTGTGGGAGTGATATTAAATAAAGATTAGTGTTTCCATGATATTGGATTGTGTACAATGCAGAGATACTGGACTAAACGATGATGGTCCGTTGGGTGGTTTGCCTAAATTGAGCGCTGAGATGCCAAGTGCTTTCTTCCAAATATGAGGAATTTAGTAGAGTCCTGAAATTTTGTAGGTACAGTACAGCTATCAGTGAGGGTAATTATGGCTATGAGGTCAAGGTGAGGTGTTTAAGGTAGGTGTTTATGATCTGGTCTGGTCTTGCCTTTATTTATTTATTTTTTTCCTGGATAAAGTAAATGCTGTAAGGTGTTTTTCCACGGATTTTGTTTTCTCTTTTTAATGCTCTATGTTTGTGCCTTAGTGATACAAAATCATTAATTATGCTCTCTGCTTGTTCCATCATGTTAAGGGTGAGTTCCATCATTGTTCAGTGTGGCTTCATTAGTTGATGGGGAGTTTTTTTTTTTTAATTCTTTTATTTATTTATTTTTTAATGTGTGGACATTTGTTACGGTCTTCCCAAAATATGCCGCAGTTAGTTCTGTGATGTTGGGTATTCACAAAATTTTTCCACTTGTCATAATTGACCAGTTACTAAACAGTGTTGCTTAGGGTGTTCATATATTCTGTTTCTGTTGGGGCTGCTTCTTTGCATTACACTGTTTCTCTCCTTGATGAATTCTTTCATTTGTGAAGTTGTTTGATTTGTAATTGTGTATAAGGGGAAGGGTGATGCCCATCAAATATGAAATTAGAGAGGCATAAAACTTCTGAACTAGATTATGATGGTAATGGAGAGAGTCCTAGAAGGTATGATAGAGTGAATATCAATGAGATGCAGTTTGGGTTTATGCCAGGCAAAGGGACCATTGATGCCATATTTGCTGTATGGCACATTCAGGAAGAATATAGAAAGAAAAGTGAGCTCTGCTTTTCTTTTGTTGATTTGGAGAATGCCTTTGACATAGTCCATAGGGAGGGGGTAAAGTGGGCAATAAGAAAGCTTGGGATTGAGGTGTGGCTGGTTAAAGTGATTGTGGCTATATATGAGGGTGCATGCACTCAGGTGAGAGTGGGTGGAGATTTTAGCAATGAGTTTTCAGCGAATATTAGTCTGCATCACAGAGCAGTCTTGAGCCCCTTATTGTTTGTTATGGTGCTTGCTCTTTCACATGACTTCAGAAACAGACTTCAGTGGGAGATATTGTATGCTGATGACTTGATGTTGATTGCAGAGGATGAATGTAAGGTGGAGGAATGGTTTAGGAAGTGGAGAAATGGGATGGGGCACAAGGGTTTTATAATAAATGCAGATAAAGCAAATCTGATGATATCTAGGGTGGTGGTGGTACTGTCAAAGCAGAGGGAGTGTGACCATGTGCACTTTGCCATTAGAGTGTGAGAGATTACACCATCTTGTTCAGTGTTTATGATACATGGGTGCATGAAGATGTAGTGGTTTTAAGAGGTCGACTGCGAAATAATGCTGATTTCATGTATGCGGGGTGTCAGGGGGAGCATGTAGAGTTTGAAAGGCATGAGAGGATTGATTTTGCAGGTGGTTATATTTTGCTGGTGAGTTTCTTGAGTGTGTGGAGGAGTTTTTTTATTCGGAGGACATGTTATGTGCTGGAGGTGGGGCTAGGGTAAGGATTGGTTGGAGGAAGTTCATGGAGCTGTTACCTCTCATAATATTGAGAGGCCTCTCCCTCTGTGTTAAGGGATCCTTGTAGGTGGAATGTGTTAGGAGTGTATTGCTGTATGGTGGTGAGATGTGGGCAGTAAAGAAGAATATATTTGTAGGCTCATGTAGAGAAATGACAATGATTAGATGTATGTGTAATCCATCCACCCATCCATCATCCACTCCTACGTTGCCCCATGAGGAGCGTAGGAGCCCGGGGCAAGGCAAGCTGGTCCTGACATTTAAGATGAGAGTGACCAGCCTCACTCATCCCTGAGTGGCATTACGTGAGCAATAAACCCCAACCATCCCTTGGATATAAACCTTCACCAGCTCAATCCAACTGGAGTGCCTTAATAACCCACTAAACCACCAGGCGCCATAATTTGGTTATATGGTTACCTACCCTGGGGGTAGGGTCCCCCTAGGGGTAGGGGTTTTTTCAAGAATTCTCCCCCAGTATCCCTGCTTGTCGTAAGAGGCGACTAAAAGGGTTGGTGGTGGGTTAGTGCCCCACCCCGTAAAAACAACTAACTTGTAGGAGGAGGCTGTAGCACGGGCCGAACAGGGTAGTACTCCCGAGGGGAATGGAATGCTGGCGATAGGGAGAGCTGGAGCTCCTTTCACTAGCTACCTAATCATCCTCCTTTGCTGACCTTTTCAGTGTGACAGTAACATGGAGAGTAGACCAGCATACTCTCCCAAACATTTCCTCTAACTATCATATGCACTACACCACATGCACTTTACATATCACACAACGTATCCCACTATGTTACAGGGGTTGACGCCAGCAAGGGCATGCAGCCAGAAAACTTTGCCCCCGCTACCTAGTGGCGGACTTTCGGGGGGAGGCTTGACAGGGGTTCCGCCGGCATAGATCACGGGTCCGGGGCGAGATGGGGCTCGAACCTGTGCTAGAGGGTACAGGGCATTGCGGTTCCCAGGCTGCCGCTTCCGCTTAATATAGAGGGGCCCGAACCTGGAAGCAGCGCCCCATGAGGCTGCCCTATCAGTGGGTTATAATGGCGGGGCAGTTGCAGTGCCAAGGCGCGCTTGGAGGGTGTCCCTGCAGGTGTCCTGGCAGGGTGCCCCGAGGCCACTACCACAGCCACTAGTAAGCCGGTGGGCTAGGGGTCCCAGATCCATTGCCTGGACCTAGGACTGTGCAATGGGCTGGGCCTTTGGAACGTTTACCCCCCTTTATCTTACAGACTATGACCAAGTACAAATATATGCATCAAAGCAAGCCTGAGGACAGCAAATCACCCAGGAGGTTTAGGGTGGGCTAGTGGAATGTGGGAAGTTTGAGGGGAAGAGCGGGGGAAGTTGTTGAGGCATTTAGTAGGAGGTGGGTGGATGTGGCTTGTTTGCAGGAAGTCCGGTACAGGGGTGGATCAGCCAGAAAGATTGCTGGGAAGGATTGCTACTATAAGCTGTTTTGGCAGGGGGGAACTGACGGATATGGGGGTGTGGGTGTGTTGGTTGCGGAGAAATGGATGGAGTATGTTATGAATGTCATGAGAGTAAGTGATAGGATAATAGTAGTGAAAATTTTGATCGGACGGGTGATGATTTCAGTTATATCAGCATATGCTCCACAGGTAGGATTAGATGACGCAGAGAAGGATAGATTTTGGGATGATTTAATACGTGTAGTAAGTGGTATGGGTGATGATGAGGTAGTGGTTCTGGGAGGGGATTTAAATGGTCATGTTGGTAAAGCAGCTCAAGGTTATGAAGGAGTCCATGGAGGATGTGCATATGGTGTGAGGAATGCGGAAGGGGAAAGAATACTCGAGTTTGGGGAGGCTATGGACATGATTGTGTGCAACACACATTTTAGAAAAAGAGTGAGTAGATTGATTACGTACGAGTCCGGGGGAAATAGTAGTCAGATAGATTATTTTCTGGTCAGGAGGGTTGATAGGAGATTAGTGAGGGATGTTAAAGTTGTAGGAAGCGAGGAGTGTGTGCAGCAGCACAAACTGTTGATTTGTGACATGGTGCTTAAGGAACGAATGATGAGAAGGAGGACATATGTACCTAGGAGGAAAATATGGAAGCTGGGAAACCAATCAGTAAGGGATGCCTTTTATAGTGAGATGAGGAGAGTGGTGGCTGAACAGGAAGCCGTAGATAGAGACGTTAATGAACAGTATAGAGCCCTTAAGAACAACCTCTTGAGAGTTACCGATGCAATATGCGGTTGGACAAGAGGCCCACCAAGACATAAAGTAACTTGGTGGTGGGATGAGGGTGTAGAAGCTGCAGTTAAGGAGAAAAGAAGGCTTTTTCGGGAATGGAAGAAGGGTGGTAACAGGGAGGAGTACTTGGCTGCCAAGCGCAGGGCTAGAAGAGAGGTATACAGGGCGAAGTCTGAGTCACAGAGACTTTTACTTGATAATCTAAATCATGAAGGAAGGAAAAATATGGTTTTTAGGGTGGCAAATCAGGTGAAGAGAGATAATCGGGACATTGTAGGCGAGCAGTGTGTGAAGAATGATGAAGGAAGGGTAGTGGTAAACAGTGAGGATATTAAAGATGCATGGAGAGAGCATTATAGCCGGTTGTTGAATGAGGAGTTTGATTGGGATAGGGAAGGTTTGGAGCCAGCTGATCCAGTGTTTGGGCCTTGGCCTTTGATTGACGCTGCTACTGTGAGTGAGGCAATAGGCAGGATGCGGGTGGGGAAGGCGGCAGGTGTGTCTGGGTTGACTGC
>JAGKTI010001305.1:29380-55466 GCA_018397915.1 Birgus latro | reverse complement strand
TACTGAGCCTGCTCCTGTGGTGCCAAACCTATCAAGCGGGGTTGCCAGCTCCCGCTGAAAAAGCGTCAGCTCATTTCGCATCGCAGGGGAGGGTAGTATTGACCCTACTTCGCTTAACGCGAAAAAGAATGACGTCGGCAAAAAAGCGTCAATACTTTCCACGCCTACTGTATATATTGAACAAACATGGGGAGAAAATTCAGGTATATAAGTTATCGTATACCTCATTACCCCTAAGGGAACCCTGGAGGTCTTGGGGCATGAGTGGACCCAACCTTAATTAAAATCATTTAAGCCGTAACAGACCACGTGTCATCTGCACAACAATGCTTCAGTGCATAGCCTCCTCCAGTAACCGCAGTGCTGCTGTGCTTAAAAAATGGATTCATCCTTGTTTCCTTTCCATTTAATTCTAAACCATTCAAGTTTCTCATTATATCTGTTGTTCTTGAGTAACCCTGGTCTGTCTGGCTGAACAGACCCATCAATCGCAGGCAAACAACTGTCTTAGTTGTTATGAGAAGATCGGCGACTGTGCTCCCGTGGTGACTTTGCGTGGTATCTTCGACTATCATATGGAGAATCATCTCTGAAAATAAATGATACAGTACAGTATTCATCAAACTGACTACTTCCATGAAACATAAAGCAGCTGAAGGTAAGTGTACGATGAGAGATAGAAGAAAAGGACTGGCAAAAATAAGCTAAAGACAACTAAAGTGTATGTCTAGTTAATGGATGAAAAATCAGATAGAAAATAAAACCAGAAGCAAAAGAATGAAATGCAGAAATGTACTTTTGTTTGGTCAAAACTTATTTTTTTTTAAATGCATAAACAGTTGGGATCCTTGAGGATAGTGGCACTGAGGTGCTGTAACCATCATCAAGCACTGTGGGTACTTACAGACGGTAGAAAAGAACACATCTGTCGATCATTGGTCTAAGCTCTTGAATAAGATACGTTACTGTTTGGCACTCCCCTCCAAAAAATAAATAAATAAATAAATACAGTGCAATAAAAAAATAAACCTTCCATCAAATTGTGGAAGTCCTCCTGTTCTCATACAATTCACACATTCCAAGGCAGCATTTGGAATGTCATATAATCCCTGTGTGGGTTATGAACAGCACACAGGGCTGTGGGGAAGAAGAGATAATGATGAGCTCCTTTAACAGGCATCACACTACCATCAAGTCCTTTCATAATTTTATTCACCTTATGGGAAGATCCAAATGTGAGGAGATTAGAAACTGTCTTCATTAAGCCATTCAGTATCAAAGCATCTTTTTTTTACTATGTTCTTGCTCTGTCAGCATTAATGATTTCAGACATGGACTAAAATATTGGTCTCACCACATGTTAGTTATTATCAGCAAGAAAAACTGGGTGGTATAACAGATAGGGAGGTAATCATATGCAATAACTACTGGATCATACAACTGTAAACAAATCAGCATCTTTACCCTCAGTCCAAGGATGTATCTTTTATATTGTCCTAGCTGATGTCATGATTTTACTCAGCTTAAGAGAAACTCAAGGGAGTTAGGATCAATCTACTCTCTGGCTTCGGCTTGCCTGTCATTCTGACTAAATATATCTGTGCTGTTTATCCCCTAATTCTACTGACTATGAAAAATATGTCAACTATCCTACTCCTACGATGGAACACATTCTATCTATTTCTCCTTTCTCCGAAATCTCCATTCTAGGAGATTTCAATGTTTACCACCACCTTTGGCTTTCCTCTCCTTTCACTGATCCACCTGGTGAGCAAGCCTACATCTTTTCTATCCTTAATGACCTAGAGCAGCTTGTACAGCACCCTACCCGTATCCCTGACTGCCTTGGAGAAAACTCCAACATACATGACCTCTTCCTTACAACTAATCCTTGTGCTTACACTGTTAATCTTTCCTCTCCTATGGGCTCCTCCGATCACAACCTTATTACCTTAACTTGTCCTATCACTCCGGTACAGCCTGTGGACCCTCCAAAAAACGTCAATTGTGGAACTTCGGAGCTGAGGATTGGGAGGTCCTCAGGCAGTACTTCTTTGATTTTCCCTGAAGTGATTATTGCTTCCATGGCCAGAAGCCATCTGAGTGTGCTTTGCGCATTACGGAGGTTATTCTCTCGGGCATGGAAGCATACATTCTTTACTCATATCCTTTGACTAATGCAATAAAGCCTTGGTTTAATCACACTTGTTCCAATGCTGTCCACAACAAAGAGAGGGCCTATAAAAGGTACCAGAGCCAACTCACCCCTGAATCACATTTTTTTTTTTTCTGCCCGGAATCTTCCCGTCTGTTCTTAGCTCTGTTAAAAATACATTCCACCTTAGATGATTCCAATGCTGTTCCTCCATCACTTCCCCCCCCTCTGAATTCCTCATGGCTGACATTAAAATTTCTTCAGCTGATGTATTTTCTGCCATCCCTAGCCTTAATACTGACAAGGCATATGGGCCTGATGGAGTCCCTCCTGTTGTCCTCAAGAACTGTGCTTCTGTGCTTACACACTGCCTAGGTAAACTCTTTCGCCTTTATCTTTCAACTTGTACCTTTCCTTCTTGCTGGAAATTTGCTCTCATTCAGCCTGTCCCAAAGAAGGGTGACCATTCTCAACCCTCTAACTATCGTCCAACTGCTTTAACATCCTGTGTCTCAAAAGTTTTTGAATCACTTCTTCACTGAAAAATCTTAAAGCATCTTTCCTATCACAACCTTCCTTCTGATCGTCAGTATGGGTTCTGTCAAGGACGCTCCACTGGCGATCTTCCCACCTACCTCTCAGACTCCTGGTCATCCTCCTTTCAGGACTTTGGCGAAAGCTTTGCCATTGCACTTGACATCTCAAAGGCTTTCAGTCAAGTCTGGCATAAATCTTTAATTTCCAAACTGCTCTCTTTTGGTTTCTATCTGTCCATCTGTGCCTTCATCCATAGCTTCCTTTCTGGTCGTTCTTTAGCTGCTGTTGTAGACGGCCATCATTCTTCTCCTAGATCTATCAACAGTGGTGTTCCTCATGGCTCTGTCTTATCACCAACTCTCTTCCTTTTATTCATCAGTGGCTTTCTGAGCAGTACATCTAACCCTATCTTCATACGCTGATGATTCCACCCTTCACCTTTCCATTCGGTTCCCGCAACGTCCATCTCATCGGTTACTTCAACAAACAAGGGATGAGGCCGTGGCACACCTAATGTCTGACTTGGCTCGTATCTCTGACTGGGGTAAAAATAATCTTGTTGTTTTTAATGCATCAAAGACTCAGCTCTTACACCTATCAACCCAACAAAATCTTCCACAGGAGTACCCACTAATGTTTAATAATGTCCGGCTCAATCCTGCATCATCCTTGAACATGCTTGGGGTTTCATTCACTCGGGACTTATCTTGGAAAGAACATATTACATCCATCCATACATCTTATCCAATCCTATGTTGCCCCACAGAGAAGCATAGGAGCCCGGGGCTAGGCAAGTTGGTGAGAGTGACCAGCCTCACTCATCCCTGAGTGGCATTACGCAAGCAATAAACCCCAACCATCCCTTGGATGTAAACCTTCACCAGCTCAATCCGACTGGAGCACTGTAATTACCCACTAAACCACCAGGCACCAAACTTTGTTTATATGGTTACCACCCAGCATAGTACATGGTTTCCTGGTTTACAGGAAACCATTTGGCTTGTGACTCAGTGTAGAGTCACCCACAGGCAGAAGGACGAGGAAAGAATGAAGGAAAGAAAGGCAGAAGAGGGAGTGTAAAGTCACCCATAGGCAGAAGGGCAAGGAAAGAATGAAGGAAAGAAAGACAGAAGATGATTGAAGGATAGAGGAGAGGAAAGGGCAGACACCCGAGAGCAGCACTATATCAAGTGAGTGGATGGTGAGCACCCCCACCTACCACAAACATCTCTTGTAAAATCTGCTTCCACGAAATTAGGTGTGCTAAGCCGACTCCTAACCTTCTTTACCCCCACACAGTTGTTGACTTTATACACGGGTTTTATTTGCCCCTGTGTGGAGTACAACTCTCATGTGTGGGGAGGCTCCCCATATATAGCTCTTCTCAATAGGGTGGAGTCAAAGGCTTTTCATCTTATTAACTCTCCTCCTCCTACTGGCTCCATTCAACCTCTGTCTCTGTGCCGCACTGTTGCACCTTTATCTCTTTTCTATCGCTACTTCAATGGTCACTGCTCCTCTGAACTGTCTGCTCGCATCCCTCCACCTCTATGACGGGTGCATAGCACCTGTCTAGCAACAAATTCTCATCCCTTTTCTGTTCAACTCTCTAATGCATGAGTTAACTGTTACTCCCAGTCCTTCATTTATGCAACAGGTCAACTCTGGAACTGTCTTCCTCTGTCTGTATTTCCTACTTCCTATGATCTCCAGTCTTTCAAACGCAGTGTGTCCAGGCATCTCGAAATGAATGAATCCTGAATTTCGCTCTCTTTGGTTTTTTTTTTCCTTGAAAGGAACAGTTTGCGGGCTCCTGGCCTTTGGTTCCTTCTTCCTTGCTTAAATTAAAAAAAAAAAAAAAAAAATCCTTTAGTTATACTCTACATTCTATTGTGCTTAATGCTAGATGCTTATAAGAGTGACCCATTGGGTTGAAGGAAGCTAAAGTTCTTTAACTCAAGCTGAAAAAATAAACAATTATAATGATTAATTATACCAACATCCTCTGAAGTTGCAATTAACTACAATGACCACTAAAGATGATGGACGTGAATGTAAGTGGTGGGTGAGGTAGCATAAAGATACATTATATATATACTGTTACACCCTCATCCCACACTGCCACAGGTTCCAACAGCAGTAGTTCAGTATAGGAAGGACGTCACCCATGAATCGTTCTTCATGATCAGCCTTTCAATATACACATGATCATCTCAGGCGCTGTAATAACACAGGCTTCTCACATTTATAGTCTTTATTTTCCAAGTAACAACACTGTATGCTTGCCAACTAAACTTCACTGATTTCATAAGTACCGGAGCTATGCTGACTTCACAAGGCCACAAGTAAAACTAAACTGATACTCTTCTGTTCTCTCCCCCATCCTTTTATAACCTTGCTCGATACATGAATGTTCTAGGACGTACTCCTAGCAACAACAGTTTTCTATGTCAGAGAATCTAAAATATTCCAGAGCTTTCTTACATTAAGTAGCACTCTAAATGCTTTAGCATACAAACTGAAATTATACCTGACTATTACATAATCATTCAAATAAAACAATACTGTATAGAGAAAATTAATAAAAATTAATAAATAACTTTACAAAATACCTCCCCTCACAACAGCGGCTATCTGGCAACTCTGACTAGCAACTTCTAATGCGAGAATCATCAGGAATTTTCCAGTACCACCCAGCTAGCATTCCTACTTTTTAACACTCCCTCCTCCCTAGTCCTTTTGTCGTCCCGACAATTACAAACTTAATCCTTAACCCAAACTAAACATTTAATTATAAACAAAATAGTCCTTCAACTTATCAGGCCTATTCCTATGCCGCATCTGACAATGTCCCTGCTCCTCCACACAGTCTACTCTTCCTGGAATGACTTGGTCCTCTTCCTGATCCACTTCTTCCCTGGGGAAACTGTCACCAGCCTCTTGTGCTTCAGCTCCTTGGTCCTCCTCAACATCATCAGCTGTGGGAGTGCATGGTTCCTCAAAGATGTCCCAGCTGTACTGCCCTGGCCCATGGTACTGACACAGACGATTCACGTGTACCACCTTTTGGCAAGACTTCATGCCTCCCCGAACCTGGTATGTTATGTCTGACAGACGGTCCATCACAGTGTAGGGCCTATCCCATGGGCTCTGCAGTTTTGTTGACTGTCCCTTCTGCTAAGGATTGTATAACCAAACTTTGTCACCATCCTTGAAGCTCACCTCATTTGCCTTGGCATCATACTTGCGCTTCATCGCTTCACCAGAAAACTTCAGAGCTTCTCGAACTTGATGATGTACCTCAGCAAGTCTTTCCTGAAGATGCTTCACATAGCTGGAGGTGTATGTAGGCAGCTCTTCGGCAGGTGGTTTTCCCATTAACAGATCAACTCGTAATCATATCTCGTGGCCCAGCAGCAACGCAGGCAATTTCTGGTCCCATTCCCTCTGTCCCTCTACACAGTATTTGGCCAGTTCTTGTCCCAGGATCCAGCTGAGTTTTTCCACCATCCCATCTGACTGTGACCTTAGTGGGGTTGTCCTGGTCTTCTTGATCCCCAGTAACTTGCAGCACTCATGGAAAACAGCAGACTCAAAGTTTCTACCTTGGTCTAAATGTAGCTCTTATGGCATCCCAAAAACAACAGAAGAATTGGTCAACTAACACCTTAGCAACAGTTGTGACCCCCTGATGGCATAAGCTTCTGGCCACTTTGTGAAGTAGTCCATGGCAACAAATATATACCGGTTTCCTCTTTCAGTGAGTGGCAGAGGTCCAGCAATGTCCACTGTGACTTTTTCCATCGGTGCATCCACTTTGTACAGCTGAAGAGGGGCGCAACCATGTTTCTTGGGTCACTTCATGGCACAGCATTATCACAGGCTCGACACCACCCTTCGACATCCTGATACATGCCAGTCCAGCAGAACCTGTGCTGCAGCCGACTTGGAGTTTTCTTCATTCCCAGATACCCACTTGTGATCTAGCTATTGACTCTTCTAAGACCTTAGACCTCATTTTCTTAGGAACCACCATTTTCCAATACTGTACTTGCTGGCCACTGGGTGTCTCCCACTGACGCTCCAGTAGTCCATTGTTCAAACGAAGAAGATCCCACTGACTCCAGTAGCTCTTAATCACAAGCCTGAACCTAGGAACCTCTTCCCAAGATGGTCGCACTCTACTCTGCTGCAGCCACTCTAGCACTGGCTGTAAATCTGTATCATCCATATGCATCCTCTTCGGGTCTTCTTCAGTTGACACTGTCCCTGTCCCTGAAGTACAGCTGTAATTCTTGATAAAATCTTTCCTACTACACTGCTTGCAAACTCGGTCACAAGGCCAACAAATCAGGCTGTTTGCATTGCCATGTACCCACCTAGGATGGTGCTGCACCTCATAGTTGTGCTGGTCCAGCTTCCCGAGCCAATGTGCCAGCTGTCCTTCTGGATTCTTTTACGTCTTCAGCCACCTGAGTGCCGAATGGTCCGTCCTGATGATGAAGTAGGACCCATACATGTAGGGATGGAAAAAGTCAAGGCTCTTTATCACTGCCAAGAGCTCCTAATGGGTCACACAGTAGTTTCGCTCCGGTGGGCTGAGTTTCTTGCTGTAATACATTACCACTTACCACATACTTTTTGTCATCCTTCTTCTCCGACAGGACTCCATCAATGGCACAGTCACTAGCGTCACAGTGCAAGATGAATGGTTGACTCTGATCTGGGTACAGCAACACTGGAAACAGTCCTCACAAACAACTGCCTCTTTCCTAACACCTTGTACAGAGGTGCAGCTATCACTGCAAGGTTCTTGACAAAACACCGGTAGTAGGTACACAAACTCAGGAAACTCCACAACTCCTTCACACAAGTTGGAACCAGCCCGTTTTTAACAGCTGCCACCTTCTCCAGTTCGGTACAGATGCCACCCTCACCTACAATGTGACCAAGGTATTTCACTTCCTTCTGGAACAAGTAGCACTTCTTAGGGTTCAGCTTAAGATGCACTACTCGGATACTGTTGAATACTTCTGACGGCCTTTCCAGTTCCTGATCGAAAGTCCATCCAAACACAACCACATCATCAAGACTGATGACAGCTGTCTGCCAGTGTAAGCTTTCCAGTAATCTGTCCATGAGGCACTCAAAAGTAGCTGGGGTGTTACAAAGGCCAGATGGCATCACTTCAAACTGCCATACCCCCCCCCCATATGATAAGGCTGTTTTCTCCTTGTCCTTTTTGGCAACCTTGACCTGGTGATATCCTGCTTCATGTCTAGGGTGGAAAACTACTTGGCACCTGACAGAGCACCCAGCATGTCATCAATTCTTGGCAAGGGGTACACATCCTTCACTGTTACATCATTTAAGGCTTGATAATCCACATCCACACAGCACCTCACTGAGCCATCTTTCTTCCTCATCAGAGCAGCTGCTGATGCCCAAGGACTGCTGGGCTTTTCTATCACTCCTTGGCTTTGGAGACTCTCCATCACCCTCTCCATTTCTTGCCACTGAGCTGGCGCCATCATCCATGCAGGCTGTTTAATCAGACGATGATTCCTTGTGTTGATACAATGCTCTACCAAATCTGTGCATCCCAGGTCTAGGTCTCTGGTAGAAAAGATATCAGTGAACTTCACTAGCAGTTGCCTTAACTGCAGCACTTGTGAGTCACCCAGGCACTGACAACACCTGGAAAACAGGTCTTGTAAATGGTCTGGCAGATTCCATCTTTGACTACACTCCTTTTACAGGTCTTCCACCAATGCCACTCAGGGTCCACTGCTTGGCACAGTCCCACTATTTCTCCTTTACTGATCTTCTGTGTCTGACAAGAGAAATTGGCCACTACAACTGGCACTTATTTGTGCCTGTTTCCACCAAAGTCCTCTCCACCATCACTCCAGCCTTCGTCTTGTGCCGTCCATCAAGCTCCACCACCTCTAGGCAGCTGTCAAATGAGCCACTCACCCTGCACTGGAGCAGTAGTTCTGATCTTGGTGGTATCACCGTAGTGCACAGCACCCTCACCGCACCACTGGAACTGGTATGTCTCACTGCTGATGGGAACTGACTTTCCTCAGACCTTGAGCTTCATGAAGCAGAAGCCTAGCTCGCATCCCATGGACATCAGATAGTCCAGACTAAGAAGGCAAGGATCCTCCATGTCGGCCAAATAGACTGGAAGTGCAGCCTCTTGCCCTTCCACTTCAATCCAGACATTAAAGGGTCCCCTCTCTTCTGTGCGGTGCCAAGTTACACCACACAACTGTTCTGTTGACTCAGGGAGATACTGATGATGTAACATATCAGGCCTCACAGCAGTCTGGTCTGAGGCTGAATCAATCATCAGGGAACACCTCTTGCTGTCTGTTCTTCCATCTATTCGCACACTGTCAGTCAAAGTTCTTGCATTTTCTCAGTGGTGGGGCTGCTTGGGAAAAACTGGCTAGTTGCTGTCCCTTAACAGCAGCCTTTACTAGTTTTCTGCTTCTTTCTTGTCTTCTGCAGCTTTCTTATCCTCCTTTTTTGTTGGACAATCACAACTGAAGTGTCCCACCTCAACACATGTCCAACACTCTTTTGTTGCATTCATAGATTTCCTTGCACTGTTCTGTCCTTGCTCCTTCTTCCATTTGTATCAATCTTCCTCTGTGTGTCCTGGCTTTCCGCAGAATCAGCAACCTCCTCTGATCTTCTGTTCCCTCTTCCACTTGTAGCAGTCTTCTTTCATATGTCTTGGCTTCTCACAATACCAGCAACTTCCATCAAATTTCTCTGCTTCACATACCTACCCCCCCTTTCTTGCCCTGAATCCTGAGCTATGACCTGCTTGCAAACTGGATGTAATGGACCTGACATAGGATTCAAATTGCAGAGCCCTGGCTAGTGCTTCCTGCATGCTTTTGGTTGTGCCTGCTTCACTTGCACTTTCAACGTCGCACTATCAAGAGCATCAATGAACTGGTCCTCCAGAAGAATAGCCAACAGGTTAGATGCTGCTCCAGGGTACACCTTGTGTGCCGTACTCTCCAGGTCATGAGCAAGCTGCTGAAGGGATTCGCCTTGAGCCAGTACACGGGTCCAGAATCTTGCTCTGTAAACCTATCTGGTACTGCACATGGTCCCGTATCTGTGCTCCAGCATTTCCACTAGGGACTGATAACTGCCTCTCTCCTCCACTGACATCTGACCAAGAATTTCCATTGCAGCACCACTGAAGCTAGTAGCAAGTTACATTGCCCTCTGCTTATCATCCCAGCCATTCTGATCAGCAAGTAATTCAAATTGCACAGCGTATGCTTCCTAAGATACTTTACCATCAAATTTCTGAGCTTTCTTTTTAACTGGACCCCATTATAGCCATGCACTTCACTGGTTTGGGGTCAAAACTGAAGCATCATAATTAAGTCCAGGACTCAAAACTCCTACATTCTGATTATTCAACCATGTAATGCTACCTTTAGATGCTTTGGATTCGTCAAGATTCACCATACACTGGCCATTTGTTTCATATGCTCCCTATACACTAACCTGAGGCTCAGCAGCACAAGATTTCTCTACAGCCTCAATTCTCTCACATACAGCTCCTATCAAAAGGGTGGAGTCAAAGGCTTTTTGTCTTATTAACTCTCCTCCTCTTACTGGCTCCATTCAACCTCTGTCTCTTCGCCGCAATGTTGCACCTTTATCTTTTTTCTATTGCTACTTCAGTAGTCACTGCTCCTCTGAACTGTCTGCTTGCATCCCTCCAAAAATATGACAGGTGTGTAGCACCCATCTAGCAACAAACTCTCATCCCTTTTCTGTCCAACTCTAATGCATGACTTAACCATTACTCCCAATCCTTCATTTATGCAACAGGTCAACTCTGGAACTGTCTCCCTCTGTCTATACAGGTATTTCCTACTTCTTATGAGAACCAGTCTTTCAAACGCAATGTGTCCAGGCATCTCAAAATTAATGGATCTTGAATTTGTCTCTCTTTTGTATTGTTTAGCTTTTTTCTTGGAAGGAACAGTTTGTTGGCTCCTGGCCTTTGGTTCTTTCTTCCTTGCATTAAAAAAAAAAAAAAAGGGGGGGGAGAGGGGGGCATCTACATGCTGTCTACACTCCATCACATTATTGCTCACTTCATGCTTCTGTTGCTGTAGCTGTAGCTCAGCATATACTTCCTCCTTCAGTTGTTGCTGTGCTTCCATCAATATTCCCATGAAAATGTCAAGCTGTTCCTGCATCCTCAGCTGTAACTCCTTCTGTTTCTCCTGTAATGCCTCATGAAGCCATTCTTGTCATTTTTTTCTTTTCTTCATTTCGTGCTGGTAGGTGTTCATTGTGCCTGTAGTTGTTCACCGAGTTCTTTTGTGAGCTGTTTCTGTTCTTCACTTTGTGTCGGTAGTAACTTCATGATTGCTGCCAGAGACATCTACTCCTGCCTAGCTTGGCTTCATGTCTGTAAACCTTCCAGCTCCATGTTGAAAATTTGACTTACTGCAGCACTCTTCTGTCCCCTTGTGACACCACTTGTTGCACCCTCGTCCCAGCCTGCCACAGGCTCCAACAGCAGTAGGACTTCGCCCAGTGTATCATTCTTTGTAGGATCAGCTTTTCAATGTATACAAGATCAACTCAGGAGTTGTAATAACACAGGCTTCACATGTTCGTAGTCTTTATTTTCCAAAAAATTACACTGTATGCTTGCCAACTAAACTTCACTGCTTTCACAAGTACTGGAGCTACACTAACATCACAAGGCCACAAGTAAAACTAAACTGAAACTCCTCTATTCTCTCACCTTCCTTTTATAACCTTGCTCGGTACTTGAATGTTCTAGGACGTACTCCTAGCAACAACAGTTTTCTATGTAGGAGACACAAAATACTCCAGAGCTTTCTTACAATACACTCTAAATGATCTAGCATACAAACTGAAATTAAATCTGAATATTACATAATCATCCAAAACATTACAGAGAGAAAATGAATAAAAATTAATGCACAACTTTACAAAATACCTCTCCTCAAAACTACGGGCTATCTGGCATCTCTGACTAGCAACTTCTAATGCTAGAATCATTGGGAATTTTCTAGTACCACCCAGCTAGCACTCCTGCTTCTTAGCTATATATACATAGCACTGGCCGAACAGGGTGTAACTCCCGAGGGGAAAGGGAATGCTATGCTGATGATAGGGACGGCTAAAGCTCCCGTTTCACTAGCTACCTAACCATCCCCCTTTGCAGACCTTTTCGATGTAACACCAACATGGTGAGTAGACCAGCATACTCTACCAAACATTTCCTCTAACTCTTATGCACTACACTACATGCGCTTTACATATCACACAATGTACCTCACTATATTACAGGGGTTGATGCTAGCAAGGGAATGCAGCCAGAAAACTTTGCCCCCACTACCTAGAGGCAGACTTTTGGGGGTGAGGCGTGATGGGGGTTCCGCCAGCATAGATCGTGGGTCCGGGGCGAGATGGGGCTCGTATCTGAGCTAGAGGGAACAAGGCATTGTGGTTCCCAGTCTGCCACTTCCACACGATAGAGAGGGGTGCGGAAGCTGGAAGCAGTGCCCCAGGAGGCTGCCCTATTAGTAGGTGCATACAGGTATACCCTGGGTTAACAATGCAATTGGTTAAGTAAAAACCCATCGTTAGGCAGGATATTGTATTATCTTGGGGTAGATTTAACGTGTAAAGTATAGGGATGCACTTTTGAACCCTGGGTTTCCTCCCCAACCAAGTCCTAAACCCACCAAAATGAGTCCAAAAATAAGTTTAAAGCCAATTTAAATGGCCTAACAGCTGTAAAAGAAGCTAACCTAAGCCGAACACCTGTAAATAACTCATTAAAACCAACAAATAAAATCTGAAAATCGTCAAATATGTCTGGAAAAAATCAAGCTTACTAAAATATACCCTAAAATGACAATGTTCACCACACCTATGGCTTAAACACATTAATTTAAGTCCAAAAACAGTTTATAAATCAATATAAACACAAATTTAGTCCAAAATATCCTCAAAATTGGTTTTTAAAAATAAAAACTCATCATTATACTGGGGTTTGGCCATCATTAGGAGGGGTATGGTGGTATTTCTAACCCCATCGTTTAGCCGGGGTATTGCATCTAGGGGTATCATATATTGAGGTATACCTGTATTGGCGAAGCAGTTACAGAGTCAAGGCGTGCTTGGAGGGTGTCCCAGCAGCTGTCCTGGCAGGGTGCCCTGAGGCCAATACAACAGCCACTGGTAAGGCTGGTGGGCTAGGGGTCCCAGATCCATTGCCTGGACCTGGGACTGTGCAGTGGCTGGGGCCTGTGGCATGTCTCTCCCCCTTTATTATTACCGGCTATGAACAAGTACAAGAATGAATTTCAAAGCAAGCCTGAGGACATTTAATCACCCAGGGGGATGAAAGTGGGTTTATAGTATGTAGGAAGTTTAAGGGGGAGAGCGGGGGAAGTGAATGAGGCATTCAGTAAGAGGTGGGTGGATGTGATATGTTCGCAAGAAGTCCAATACAATACAGAGGTGGATCCGCCAGAAAAACTGTTAGGAAGGATTGCTACTATAAGCTGTTTTGGGAGGGGAGGACAGACGGATATGGGGGTGTGGGTGTGTTGGATGCAGAGAAATGGGTGGAATATATTATGAATGTTATGAGAGTAAGTGATAGGATATTAGCAGTGAAAATTTTGTTCAGTAGTATGATGTTTGCAATTATATCACCATATGCTCCACAGGCAGGCTTGGATGTGGTAGAGAAGGATAGATTTTGGAAGGACTTAATATGTGTAGTAGGTGGAATGGGGGATGATGAGATAGTGTTTTGGGAGGGGACTTAAATGGTCATGTAGGTGAAGCAGCTCAAGGATATGAGGGAGTACATGGGGGATGTGCATATGGTACAAGAAATGAGGAGGGGGAAAGGATACTTGAGTTTGGGGAGGCAATGAACATGACTGTAAGCAACACACATTTTAGGAAGAGAGAGTAGGGGGAAATAGCAATCAGATAGATTATTTCCTTGTCTGGAGGGCTGATAGGAGGTTTGTGAGGAAAATTAAAGTTATAGGAAGTGAGGAGTGTGATTAATATGTGACATGGTACTTAAACAGCAAGTAATGAAAAAGTGGACTAATGCACCTAGGAGGAAAATATGGAGGCTGGTGGTGGCTGAACAGGAAGCCACTGACAGAGGTATTAATGAACAGTACAGAGCCCTCATGAACAACCTCTTGAGAGTTACTGATGCAGTATGTGGTTAGACAGGAGGCCCACCAAGACATAAAGTAACTTAGTGGTGGGATGAGGGTGCAGAAGCTGCAGTTAAGGAGAAAAAAAAGGCTATTCCGGGAATGGAAGAAGGGTGGTAACAAAGAGCAATACTTGGCTGTCAAGCACAGAGCTAGAAAAGAGGTTTACAGGGTGAAGTCTGAGTCACAGAGACTTACTTGATAACCGAAATCGTGTGGAAGGTAAGAAAATTATATTTAAGGTGGTAAATCAGGTGGAGGGAGAATCGGGATATTACAGGTGAGCAGTGTGTGAGGAATAATGAAGGAAGGGTAGTGGTGAATAGTGGGGATATTAAAGGCACATGTAGAGAGCATTATAGCCAGTTGTTGAATGAAGAGTTTGACTGGGACGGGGAAGGTTTGAAGCCAGCAGTTCCAGTGTTTGGCCCTTGATGCTGCTACTGTGAATGAGGCAATAGGCAGGATGCAGGTGGGGAAGGCAGCAGGCGTGTCTGGGTTGACTGCTGAAATGCTGAAGGCCTCAGGAGATACAGGAGTGAAGTTGGTCACTGACCTGATAAACACGATTATATACGAGTGTGCTGTCCCAGATGATTGGCTGAAGAGTGTAATTGTAAATGTGTACAAGGGGAAGGGTGATGTCCTGGAAAGAGGAAATTATATAAGTACAGGGTGCGGCAGAAAAACCTCCCATATTTTAAACGGTCACTGGTGTGGTGCTAGTGAAGTTAGGCAGGTGGTAACGGTGTTTTCATGTAGCTAATGGCTTACCCGTTTTCTTTTCAGTCCCCATCATGGCTTGGACCGGTTCACACCGTGCGTTTGCTGTTGAAACGTTTATCAAGAATGGTGAATCTGTAACTGCGATGCAGAGAGCTTTTCGTACTCACTTCAGGTTACGTCGGGTTCCAGATCAAAAATCCATACTGCTGTGGTTAGAAATTTCAGAGCCACAGGCTTAGTGCTAAAAAGAAAGCCACCTGGAAGACCTCGGAGTGTTTGAACTCCAGAAAATGTCCAGGCTGTGAGACAGTCTGTTTTGCAATCTCCTAGATGTTCAGCCCATAAACATGCTACTGCTTTGGAACTGTCAGGAGAATTATACACACCAATCTGAAGTTCCATCCATACAAATTGATGCTTGTTCAGGAACTGCATGAACACGACTGGGAAAACCGCATGACATGCTGTGAGGATACCCTTCAAAATGTTCCTGCAAATGCTGTTCTTCTCACAAGTGATGAAGCTCACTTTCATCTGTCTGGCTGCATCAATGAGCAGAATTTTCACTACTGGGCGGAAACCAACCCTAGACAGCTTCATGAAAGGCCTCTACACTGTGAACGAGTGACTGTGTGGTGAGCAGCTGCGAAATTTGGTGTTTGAGGCCCTTACTTCTTTGAGGAGGGAGGCCAAGTGGTTACAGTAACATCTGACTGGTATGTGGAGATGCTGCAGAACTTTCTGGAGCCAAAACTCACAGACCTTGGGAATCCAGATGTGTGGTTTCAACAGGATGGAGCCACCGCACACACAGCGAGAAGATCAATGGAAGCTTTGAGAGAGATGTTTCCAGGACACTTGATTTCCTTACGCGGTGACGTTGGATGGCCTGCACACTCGCCTGATCTCGCCCCATGTGATTATTTTCTTTGGGGTTACATGAAAGCTGAGGTCTACAAACACTGACCAGCAACTATTGACGAATTGAAGGCTGCTATACGCCAAACAGTGACAGAAATACTGCCAGAAATGACTCGTCGGGTGACGGAAAACTTCAGAAATCGACTACAACAGTGTATCGCGAATAGAGGCCACCATTTGGAGGATGTCATTTTCAAAACCAAATGAAAACAAACTGTATCTCTTCATTTTAATGATAATGGAATAAATTTTTTAATGGCAATTACCTTTGTCTTTTTGTCAAGCCTTAAAATGTGGGAGTTATTTGTGCCTCACCCTGTATAAAGCTTTAATATCAGATAATGAAGATAATGGAGAGAGATCTAGAAGGTACGATTAGAGAAGGAGTGAATGTTGATGAGATGCAGTTTGGGTTTATGCCAGGGAAAGGGACCACTGATGCCTTATTCATTGTTCGACAGCTTCAAGAAAAAATATATATGAAAGAAAAGGGAATTCTACTTTGTTTTTGTTGATTTGGAGAAGGCCTTTGACAGAGTCCCTAGAGAGGTGGTGAAGTGGCCAATGAAAAAGCTTGGGATCAAGGAGCGGCTGGTTAGGGTGGTTATGACCATGTATGTGGGTGCTTGCACCTAGGTAAGAGTGAATGGAGATTTAAGTGATGAGTTTTCCATGAATATTGGTGTGCATTAGGGGTTGAGTCCCTTGCTGTTTATCATGGTACTTGAAGCCCTCTCATGTGACTTCAGAAATGGACTCCTGTGGGAGATGTTGTATGCTGATGATTTCGAGTTGATTGCAGAGAATGAAAGGGAGGCGGGGGAAAGATTTAGGAAGTGGAGGAATGGTATGGGGCACATGCGCTAAAGAGTAAATGCAGATAAAACAAAAGTGATGATATCTAGGGTTGGTGGCAATACTGCCAAAGAAGAGGGAGAGTGGCCATGTGCAATTTGCCACAAGGGCATGGGAAGTAATTCCATCTTGTGCAGTGTTTGTGATAAGTGGGTGCATAAGAGATGTAGTGGAATTAGAGGTAGACTGTAGCACCAGTCGAGCAGGGCAGTACTCCCAAGGTGGATGGAAAGCTGATGACAGGGAGAGTTGGAGCTCCAGTTTCATCAGCCCTCAGGACTAGTTCCTGACCATCCCCCTTTGCTGAACTTTTTCAGTGTCTCAGTAATACAAAGAGTAGGCCAGCTTGCTCTCCAATACAAGTTTCTCTAACTGTCAACACCAAACTACATGCATGCTACACACTACACTTCCTTTTCAAAACTGACAAAAATGACATCAAAACACCCAGACTCAGAGTCTGGGGGGGGGGGACCATAAATGCCCCAATCATCCGCCCCTATCCCAATGACGACTCTAAGAGCTGCCTGGAACCACTGTCTGACTCACTCCTTCTTCATTTCTGTAACATTCGCAGCCTTTCCTCTAACTTTCGTTCTGTTGAGCACCACCTCTCCTCCTCTAAACCTCACTTTCTCTTCCTCTCTGAGACTCAGCTGTCTCAGGCAATTGACAGCAAACCCTTTTCTGTATCCTCCTACTTTCTCTATTCTCATTTCAAAGCCAAAGGTGGCTGTTGCATATACGTACGCAACAATCTATCTTGCCCTCGTGTTCCTGAACTTGATTCTTCTGAATTCTCTATTGGCTTTGGCTCTCCTGTCATTCTCTGACTAAATATATCTGTGCTGTTTACTTATCTCCTAATTCTATTGACTATCAAAAATTCTTTGACTATCTTACTTCTATGATGGAACACATTCTATCCATTTCTCCTTTCTCTGAAATCTCCATTCTAGGAGATTTCAATGTTCACCACCACCTTTGGCTCTCCTCTCCTTTCACTGATCCACTTGGTGAACAAGTCTACATCTTTTCTATCCTTAATGACCTAGAACAGCTTGTACAGCACCCTACCCATATCCCTGACCGCCTTGGAGAGAGTTCCAACATACCTGACCTCTTCCTAACAACTAATCCTTCTGCTTACACTGTTAATCTTTTCTCTCCGTTGGGCTCCTCCGATCATAACCTTATTACCTTAACCTGTCCTATTGCTCCAGTACGGCCTGTGGACCCTCCAAAGAAACGTCATCTGTGGCACTTTGGAAATGCAGATTGGGAGGCCCTCAGGCAGTACTTCTTTGATTTTCCTTGGAATGATTATTGCTTCCATGGCCGGGAGCCATCTGAGTGTGCCTTGTGCATTACAGAGGTTATTCTCTCGGGCAAGGAAGCATACATTGCTTTCTCATATCCTCTGACTAATGCAAGAAAGCCTTGGTTTAATCACGCTTGTTCTAATGTTGTCCGCAACAAGGAGAGGGCCTATAAAAGGTACCAGAGCCAACCCACCCCTGAATCTCATCTTTTTTATATTTCTGCCCGGAATTGTGCTAAGTCTGTTCTTCGCTCTGCTAAAAATAATTTCATCCGTGCTAAATGTTCTCAACTCTGCAACTCAAATTCGTCTCACTTCTTCTGGCACCTTGCCAAAAACCTTTCTAACAACTTTACCTCATCATCCTTCCCTCCTCTTTTCTACTCTGATGGCTCTGTAGCTATTTCTTCTACTGATAAAGCAGATCTCTTCGCTCAGACTTTCTCCTCCAATTCCACCTTAGACGATTCCGGTGCTGTTCCTCCATCACTTCTCCCCTCTGACTTCCTCATGACTGACATTAAAATTTCTTCAGCTGATGTATTTTCTGCCATCACTGGCCTCAATACTAACAAGGCATATGGGCCAGATGGAGTCCCTCCTGTTGTCCTCAAAAATTGTGCTTCTTTGCTTACACCCTGCCTAGGTAAACTCTTTCGCCTTTGTCAGTCAACTTGTACCTTTCCTTCTTGCTGGAAGTCTGCTCTCATTCAGGCAGTCCCAAAGAAGGGTGACCATTCCCAACCCTCTAACTATCGTTCAATTGCTTTAACATCTTGTGTCTCAAAAGTTTTTGAGTCAATTCTTAACAGAAAAATCTTAAAGCATCTTTCCTGTCACAACCTTCTTTCTGATCGTCAGTATGGGTTCTGTCAGGAATGCTCCACTGGCGATCTTCTCACATACCTTTCAGACTCCTGGTCATCCTCCTTTCGGGACTTTGGCGAAAGCTTTGCCATTGCACTTGACATCTCAAAGGCTTTCAATCAAGTCTGGCATAAATCTTTAATTTCCAAACTGCCCTCCTACAGTTTCTATCCTTCTATCTGTGCCTTCATCTCTAGCTTCCTTTCTGGTTGTTCTATAGCTGCTGTTGTAGACGACCATCGTTCTTCTCCTAGACCTGTCAACAGTGGTGTTCCTCAGGGCTCTGTCCTATCACCAACTCTCTTCCTTTTATTCACCAATGACCTTCTAAGCTGTATATCTAACCCTATCCACTCATATGCTGATGATTCCATCCTTCACCTTTCCATTCAGTTTCGGCAACGTCCATCTCAGAAGTCACTTCAACAAACAAGGGATGAGGCTATGGCACACCTAATGTCTGACCTGGTTCGTATCTCAAAATGGGGGAAAAATAATCTTGTTATTTTTAATGCATCAAAGACTCAGTTCTTACACTTATCAACCTGACAAAATCTTCCTCAGGATTACCCACTAATGTTTAATAATGTCCAGCTCAGTCCTGCATCATCCTTGAACATGCTTGGGGTTTCATTCTCTTGGGACTTGTCTTGCAAAGAACATATTACAGCTCCTGTGCAATCTGTTTCCAAGAGATTGGGTGTGCTAAGCCAACTCCGAACTTGCCCCTGCACAACTGTTGACCTTGTACACGGGTTTTATTCGCCCCTGTATGGAGTACAACTCTCATGTGTGGGAAGGCTTCCCACAAGCAGCTCTTCTCATAGAGTGGAGTCAGGGGCTTTTCGTCTCATTAACTCTCCTCCTCTTGCTGATTCCCTTCAACCTTTGTCTCTTCGCCGCACTATTACATCTTTATCTCTCTTCTGTTGCTACTTCAACGGTCACTGTTCCTCTGAACTGTCTGCTTGCATCCCTCCCCCTCTACATCCCTCCCCCTCTACAACGGGCACGTAGTACCCGTCTAGCAAGAAACTCTCATCTCTTTTCTGTCCAACTCTCTAATGCAAGAGTTAACTGTTACTCCCAGTCCTTCATTTATGCAACTGGTCAACTCTGGAACTGTCTTCCTCTGTCTGTATTCCCTACTTCCTATAATCTCCAGTCTTTCAAACGCATTGTGTCCAGGCATCTCGATATGAATAGATCTTGAATTTGGCTCTCTTTTGTATTGTTTTTGTTTTTCTTGGAAGGAACAGTATGCAGGCCCATGGCCTTTGGTTCCTTCTTCCTTGCAGTAAAAAAAAAAAAAAAAAAAGACTGCGAGATAACACTGTTGTTGTAGTTCAGGCATTGTTTCTTAGTGTTTAGGATTGTATTGCATATTGCAATGAGTGTTTTGATGTCTAAGAAGAGCTGAAAGACTGCAGAACACTGCCAAAATTAGGAGGGGTACTATACATATGGGTTGGGTATGGGTATAGGTACAGTACAGGATATTGCTCCATATTCGGACACTGCTCGTATCTGGTCATGCCTTTAGCTCTATTCTGACTGATAATCAAGGGATTACTGCACTCCTTTAAGATGCGGAAAGTCGACTATCCCACATCAATCTTACCTAGGATCTCTTGCGTCTCCAGAGTCAGCACTACCCTCTTCCTTTTCACTGGTGGAGGGGCCATCATCACACACCCTAGGAAGAGTCAGGCAAGGAATAGCAAGGCCTGAAGCAGGAAGCAGGTAGGGAACAACCACAAAAGCCACCACATTTGCCAACATAACTGTCCAAGAATAGCTGTTCACTACACGGTCACTGTTCGGGAACTGGGAACAACCAAGGGGGTCTCTACCGGACGCTGGGTGAACTACGAAGCTAGACAGCGCGGTGCTACTGGGCTTTTCCCGCTCAGTTGGGTGAAAATGTTCACAAAGCCATAATTTCCACCCAGACACAAGCATTTTATTTGGATGAAATGGAAAAATGTTGGATACATATACAGTAAAACCTTGACATAACTGACTTCAACAGACCGGAATTCACTCATCAGAATCGAGGAGCTACCGGACTAAGTTCTTATACAGTAATCCCTCATTCATCCGGACATAATAGAGCCAAAGAGATGTCCGGGTAGTGCCAACATCTGGATAATGAACACTATTCCCCTGCCATACCCAGACCCTACCTATACCAGCTTCCAACCTATACCTAACCTATTTGTACAATACAGTACCTATGCTTAATTTGGCATTGTTTTCTGGTCTTTCAGGCATATTCTGACATCAGAACACACATAGGAATATCCAAAGTAATGTTAATCACCAAGAAAACCATGCAGGAAAAACCACTGACAACCCAAAAACACCTACCTATACACTACTGTATGCACAGTACCACTCCTTATTTTGGCAGCATTTTCCAGACATTCTGCCATATTTTGACATTAAAACATACATAGGATTATCCAAAATAATTTTCAACACCAAGAAAGCCATGAAAAAAAAAAAAGCAATGAAAACCAAAAAACATGCCACCTAAACACTACTATATGTACAGTAACTCTCCTTATTTTGGCAGTGTTTTCTGGTCATTCTGCCACATTTTGACATCAAAACATACATAGAATTATCCAAAATAATTTTGAACACCAAGAAACCCATGCAAAAAAAACAATGAAAACCAAAAAACACCCTGTCTAAACACTACTGTATGTACTGTACCCCTCCTATTTTTGGCACTGTTTTCAGGTCAATCTGCCATATTCTGACACCAAACATGCATGGGAATATCCTAAATAAATTTTAACAGCAAGGGAACGGCTGGGGTACTTACCACCTAGTGCACCACAGACAGGCTTCTTAACTCGCACACCTCCAGCAGGTGTAGAGTTGTCCCATGTGGTCTAGTGGCAAACATTCGCACCCAGCAAATGTCCCATAACTTCTTCTCCTCCTGAACCTACCTGAGCTGGCCGATGACTGGTGACATATGGTGCGGCGATGGTGGCCTGCCCACCTCAAGAGACTCTGAACCACAACCTTACATCCAAAGGAGACTCAATGGCTGTCGATGTGCTCGGTTGTGGGTCTGATGGTGAAGGCGGGAAATGAGCTGGTTGTGGTGGTAGTGGTGAGAATGGGCTGGTACTCGGTGGGGGGTGCAGGCTTGAAGAGGGAGTCGATCCTAGTCTGACGATAGGATCGACAATTCTGCCAGAGGATGACAGCATCCCAGACTACACGCAGCTCCATCGCCAGGCTGAGCGGCACCAACTCCCTGTCACAGTGCAGGTGCTCGGCATACTCCAGCACCCTCTCCAGGTAACCATGGAGGACGAGGGACTGAAGGAGCTGCGGAGGGCTGTGAGTTACGGTCCTCATCCTCGTCGGTCTCGCTGTCCTCTTCCGTGCCCGCAGAGGCAGCAGCGGCAATCTCCTCATCAGATATGGTCTGATAACCAGGATTGCAGTCGTCGTCATCCAGCCAATCCCTCACGTCGTCGACGTCCACCTGCTCTCCTGCTGTTCGAAGGCAGATGTGGAAATCACCCACGTCAAACCCCTCAAAGTTGTGGTCGGCTTCAATTCCTAAGACCAACCACTCTCGAGGGTTTTCACAGAGACTTCCTTCCATGCGTTCGCCCAGTTGAACACTGCAGACTTCAGGTTGTAATAACGAAGATTCTGCAAGGTCTGCTCCCCACATGTGTCCTTGGCAGCATCCTCATCCTCCAGCACCACCACCTCATTCAGGAACCTCCGGCAGTACAGTCTCTTCGCAGCCATGATAACACCCAAGTCAATTGGTTGAATCAGAGCAGTTGTATTAGGTAGCAGAAACATGCACCTAATCTATCTGTCATAAGCAACCAAATCCTTCTCAGATGGATTCGCAGGGGCACTGTCCAGGAGCAGGAGTGCCTTCACCTGGTCGCGAGCAATACCAAGGATGTCCGTTTGATAATGGATAACCTCCTTGACGAAGTGTCTGTGGAACCAATCTCTGAAGATCTTACTGGTAAACCAGACCTTCAAAGAATTGTCCCATACAACAGGTAGGCTATCCATCAACCCACAGAGACAACGTGGTTGTTTTGCATGCCCTACAACAACAGGTTTGAGGCAGTGCATCCCCTTAGCAGTAGCACAGCACAAAACGGTGACACATTGTTTGGACAACTTCCGACCAGGCACTGTCTTCTCCTTTTCCTCAGCCAGGGTGTTGGTGGGCAAGAAGTGGTAGAACAGACCAGTTTCATCAGCATTATAGACTTGACCATGGGCAAGGCTGTTGTCCTTGATCAGGCACTGCACTTTCTGGCAAAATGGGTCTACTTCCTCTGCTGCCGCATCCAAGGCATTGCCGTGTGCCTTACAGACAATAAGTCCATAGCGAAGCTCGAAATGGAAGAGCCATCTCTCAGATGCCTTAAAGTCGTGCACATTGTGCAGGCATGCAAACTTCTCGGCAGCAGCCTTCACCTTGATCCCAGGCACTAGCACACTGGCACCACATTGCTGGCAAAACTACATCAATGTCGACTGGTCGATAATGGCGTGCCGGGCCTAGGCCATTACCTTCCTGTCATCCCTACGTGTGCTTTCGCCAAAGTCCTGTCTGTACTGCATAAGCTTGTTGCGTGACTTCTTGATATCAAACAGTGTTGAACAGGCTAGATCATATGCATCCTGTGGTCCAGCCCACATCAACCCTGCCCAATATCTCACGTTTCTTCTCCAGAGTCAGAACCTTCTTCTTCTGCTTCTCAGGTGGTGGTGGGGCCATCACCACACGCACAAGAATACGGCATACGAGGGCCACAACCTGAATAAGGTAAGGGACCATCACAAAAGCAACCGCATTCAGAGCCATTCTTGCAAGCAAGTTACTGGGGTGAGACAATGGCGGGAACTGAGGTGCGGGCTTGTGTTGGCTGGTAAGCAGTACAGTGCTACCATATCACACCCCACGGTTGCGTCTGAGCACAGGGGAAGCAAAATGCAGCAAACTGACCCTGCATATAAGGTTCACTTCCGTTTGCCCAGGCAAGGGTTAGCACGTGACAGCAACAGCGGATGACCAGTACATCACCGCCTCAGGCAGTGTATTGCAATACTAATGTGGCCTGCCAGGAGACTCTGACCATTCGGCAGGGAAGTGGACAGGTGTGCGTGGTGGGGGATATCTCACTAATCTCACAGGCCGGGGGTCTCCCACCATTCGGTGTAGAGGGGAAAGGGCACTTTTACCATGCATTTACTTGTGGCTTGTGGTCTGTGTTACATGCGTGATGGTCACAAGTACCCCTCAGCCAGGAGTAACGCTCGCCCTGTCGTTTCAAAAATAGCCATAGGATTTTCTTGAAAATATGCTCAGTGTGCTTCTCAGGCAAAATTACGTATATCATCCTAAATTAACTTGACCAAACCTAACCTATCCCAATAGGGCTGCTTGGCTAAGGTGGCCAACTGTTGTATTGAACAAATACCCATACCGAATGGAAGTGTACTGTACAGTACATACATACATACAGTACTGTGTACAGTACTATCATGAATTGGTACAGAGATTACTGTACTGATATTGTAATCATGTTGTGGGAAGGAATCTCTCTCTCCCTCTCTCTCTTTGTGTGCGTGTGTGTGTCCCGGTGGCTGCACAACATTCGATGTTCAGTAGAAAGGCGGACAGCTGTTGTCACCAAACATGTACTTGTGGCTTGTGGTCTATGTTTTATGGTGGTGGCAGCTGGGAGATTTAGCCCGGTGACCACTCAACATTCAATGTTCGGTAGGGAGGCAGGCGGCTGCTGTTACCGAACATGTACTTGTGGCTTATGGTATGTGTTCGATGGATTTGGTGGTTGGGAAGGACTCAGCCCAGTGGCCGCGAGACACTGGACATTCGGTGGAGATGTGTACAGACATTTTGACACCGCTTGCGGGTTACAGTCGTATTACTCGGGTGCTGGAAGTTCGTTGGGAGCGATCAGATGAAGACGTGACTTTGACCATTTAGTACACAGGCGGACGGACATTTTACCTCTGGTTGTGGGTTACAGGCTACTTCCTGCTCACAGCTTGAGCCCAGCAGTCACAATGCCAAATGTTTGGACATGTCGGCTGGCCAGCTGAAGCTCTCAGGGACTGACACACACAGAGGGTGAGAAGAGTTAATATTGGGGGAGGGGTAGACCGAGAAAGACATGGGACGAGGTCATTAAATGTGACTTAAGGGTTAAGGGACTGAATAGGGAGGCTGCCAGAGATCGAGCAGCGTGGAGAGCCGCCATTAGGTGACCAAGGCCGACACATGCAAGCATGTTGGAGCCTTCAAAAACTAAACGAACGAATGATAGCAAGTAAATTCGGATAATGGTTTGATAAAGACAAGGTCCAGCGTCTAGATACTGAACACGTCAAGATAACTGAGGGACTACCATATATTGGAAAAAGTCAGATAAAGCCAGAAGCTGTCCAGACTGCCTGACCACTCATAATAAGGTAAATAAAACACATGTTTATCAGCGTACAGTACAGTATTATTATATATATTATACCATTTGATTATTGTAGTGAATCTATAATACAGAACTGCAGTGGTAGTGGAAACAGTTTTAAAACTCTTGGTGCGATCTTGACTAATGTCTGACATATCGAAAAAAGTCCAGGTTAGCAGGGGGAAGTCCGGATGTTGCATTTATCAGAATTTCGCTTTTTTCAGAACGGCTTGGGCCCCAATTAGTCTGTTATAGTGAGGTTTCACTATAATGGTTCAATATAGCCAGATTACAGGGTCCAAATAATGGATCGTTAGGGTAATGGATATCCAGTTAAATGAAGGATTACTGTATGCAAAATTTGATTCTAAAATTGGAGAGGTATATGAGAGAGGGGTGTGTGAGTAGGGAGCTTGGTAGTGAAATGGCAGGGGACAGAGTGACATGGAGGTGATTTGTTTGTGGCCACCCCGTGCGGGATTGAGGCATCTGGCAATAGACAGATAAACATACCTCAGCCAATATTTAACCAAAAATAAAAAACTAAGTGTCTTAGTACTCACCAATCCTTCGACTTTAAGCTGATTGCGTGAAGTGCGTGTAGTCAGAGAGAGCGAGTGGGAAAGGTTTTTTTTTTTTTTTTGCCCATGTCCGTATGCGTGGCAGAGTTGTAGTGACACAACTAAGACTTAGACTAGTCCACCACAATAATAACACTTCCAGAAGACCGCAGTCCACCACAAACACTAGTTCCGTGTCTATTTTCCAAAAGTGTGATGTGATTGCTCTGCAAGTCTGGTAACCATGGCAATGACCTTGAGGCAGGCTGGCTCAGGTACATGCTCACCTCACCTTTGCTCCATACTGACACACACACACACACACAGAGATGTATGTTTGGCTTGCATTGTTGCTCGATTCTAGCACT